>JBBMOC010000030.1:4616499-4699910 GCA_037975185.1 Centropyge bicolor
TTGATTTGTCACTTTGACTCCCGGCGCCCGCAGATCCATTTTAGTGTAAAACGACCTGTCCGGAGCCGCCGTCTCAGCAGAAGGCAAGAGCCTCTGGAAAACAAGAGCGGAAAGGTCATTGAATAGTGAGGTGAGGCAAATGGTGGATGAGGCCGCGGTTTCCCTTTGTTGTGGCTAAACAGAACAGAAGGTTGAGAATCTCTCATCGGGATAGCCGGAGTAGTTTGTAGCTGCGTGTTTGTAACCCAACGAGTGCTTTACTCTCCACTCCAGCTATTACCTAATGGTATTGTTTGGCTCGGTTTAAAATGATTGTTGTGATGAGATCGTATCGGACATAATCGGCCAACACAATGAAAAGCGCCGGAGTGCAGAGCAGCTCCTGAAACACACACAATGACACAATTGCACAATGAGCCACCTGTCACTTCCACAACATCTTCTAACGAGTTAACTGATTCCACAACTTCGCTCGTGTAAAAATGTTTTGCATGAAAACACAATTAACCTGATTATGACTTGCAAAAGTCAGAGGACGAGTCACCTCCCCCCTAAACTTAACATCACATGTTCAATTATAGAACATCCTGCTTCCCCGAGATTGCTTTTCTTTGCGCGCACTAGATAAAATTTGAATTTTACCTTGGAGGTGCAGGGCGATACAAACAGTGCCAAGATTAATATGAACACAGCGCAGTCTCTTATCTCCCCAGTGCTCGAGTATGCCAGCTCATTCAACAGATTTGATTACTCCTTAGTTTACATTTCCCTCACCCCTGTTTGCCTCCCCAGCTATCAAGCTACCACTGTGTGGCGGAGGACTGATGTTATGTACAGAATGCCAAGCGCACTGATGCTGTTCCCAGGTAATGAACAAGAGATGCCGGCTCAGGTACCGCGCGACGTTTCAGTCTTTCTGATGGGTGATATGGACCGAGGCCAAAATAATTAGACCCGCGCCGACTGTATGCTCGGGCATAAACTCATTGTACACACAGCGGAGTGTAAAAGCTCTGATTTTTTGGTTTTGTTTGTTTCCGAGTTCCTGTGGCTTTTTCGAAAGAGAAGCGTGTTTGTTCAGAGATAAGCCAAGGTTGCTGTGCCGTTCGTCCTCCTTATCTCTGATTCATAAGCCAGATGGGCCCTCTTCTTCCTCTGCTTCCTCCTTCTGTTTGTTCTTTGCCTTGTGATTTGAGTTCTCCTCCTCCTCTGCTTCTCTCCTCTCCTCTGCTCTTTTAACTTATGTTTCTGTCCTCCATCCGCTCCCGCTCTGCCTTCCTCTCCTGCTTGTCTCTTTTAATCTCGCTAATATCTCTTTATTCATCTCCTCCTCCTTCTCCTTTTTTGTTTTACCTCAACTTATCCTCTTCTCTTTGCCCTGTGGAGCTCCTCTACCACATTGTGTAAAACCCAAACAAACAGTGATTTATCTGTAAAGGGAGTTTTGGACTCAGGTGTTTCCAGCTTATATCTGGACATCATAGAAACCTCCTGTATGCTATATAGAATAAACAAAGCGTATAGACACAGAGGTAACTGACACACAGCGGTGGCCGATTAAACAACACACCGTGCATACCCAATGCTTGCACATCAAGCTGTTTGTAAGGAGGCCAGATAACCAGCCTAACTCGGGGGTACGCTGCTAAATTGCGTTGCAGTCAGGGGTCTCACTTGCGCTTTATGAAGGATCACTCTGCTAATTAGCGTAGTGTTACCTCTCTAAATAAGCAGGGTTAAAGGAGCCGGGCGCCGGCGTGAGTGTGTGCGTATCGGCATCAGTCTACACATGGCGGAGTGTATGCATGGTGGTGTGTCGCACCCTTCCTTAATTGGATGTTTGAATGTAGCCATTTATCCACAGAAGGGCATCTAATTAGGGTCCTTTGACATCAGACGCAGCTTTCGCAGCTTCGGCGGGGGTCTAGATTTCAGCTCGGCATCCCATAGCCAGGCTTAATTGACTATTATGATAAGGGTTGAGAGAATGTGTTCTCCGGTGCTGTGAACAGATATCACCTTTGAAAATGTTCTCGCTCTTAAGTTTTGTTGATTTTGCATCTACTGGGTGAGTTTTTATGGGTGGCTGAGCAGTTGCGCCTGCTGGAGGCTTTTTGTGGTCAGCCTCTCTGCTCCTGATGCTCCACTACACACAGTTAAGTGCCACGTGCAGAAGTGTTATATCTTTAGAAGTGAAGGAAAACAACTCCTTTGCATGAACGTCATGTGTCACCAAACGGTATCTTCAGATTAATCGTGCATTTTTTCAAGTTTTCTTAAAGCTGCTTTTTCAAGTTTTTTTAAAGTATTATTCTTTATTAACATTGGATAACTTTACTATGTATAATGTGAAAGGTGTCTGTCACTGTAGTACAGTATGCATTTTGGCAACTTTTAGCTTATTGTTTTGGTTTTGCAACTTTGATGTTTTGGCTCACCATCACTACTCTCATGAGGCAGCCGAGGGCAACTGTTTTCAGGAGGAGTGAACAAAATGTAGCATTGAGCAGTGAGTGAATACTGTAATTAAGTTCATCAGGTGGCTGCAAGCATGACTCCAAATCAATGTCAATATTTCTTTCTGGTGGCTGTGTAAACTGGCAACTAACTGATTCACCATATCAACTTTATCAGGTGATTATGTCGGTTAGAGCTATGTTTACAGCTTGTTCTTCTGCCCCCAAGTGGCCAAAAAAATGTATGCAAATTTGAACTCAAGGTCATGAGGTCACGTACTTATTTTAAGAGTGCTAACACTTTTTTTTCTCTTTTTCACAGAGGGTCCAGAACACAACAGACACGCTGTTGGATTTAACAGGACGGAACATGTCGGACTTCTTGGTCAAGACTTATGAGAAGTTGGGTAGAACCAGGTAATGTTTTTGAATCAGGGTATCACAGTGCATTCATGTATCCGGTTGCACTTTAGATGCGAGTGACTCTACTCTGGCGCTTTGGCTTTGGTGACTGATTTTTTTTTTTTTTTTGACACAAAAAGAGCCAAATTACTACCTGGGCTGCTGTTGTGGTGTTGATGCATCCACTTTTAGGAGGTCACTCCAGTGCAATATGAATGAAAGGACAGAATCCTGCACAGTGCACCGCCATTTCCATCTCTACACGTTATGCAGTTGTCACACTTTGACAAATCCTGCTGGGCCTCTCTTTGATACGCTTCCCTTAACCTGTCATTTCACTGTATGAAAACATTCAGAGCAAACTGACAGTGACAGAAAATATTAAATGTAAGCATGAGGTTGATGTGTTGTTTTTTTTTTCAACCCTGTGAATGTTTGGGTCATGTTTCCAGAACATATCGGTTCTGTCAATATCTCCACTGTAATGTCTGCTTTTCCTGTATATCTCTTTGTGTGTGCAGCTTTACTAACCAAGTGTGAAAATGTGTGGGTGTGTGTGTCCTTGGCATTACTCATACGATCTTACCTCCACTTGAACCTCCCTCTCTTTGTGCTTTTTTCTGCCACTCCAGGTACGGAGGGATCTCTATCGGAGCGGTCAACTCCCAAGTTCGCCTGACCGAGGCGGCAATCGAAGCTGTATTCAGGGATCTCAAAGACCTATTCAGTTCATTCCAGGTATATAATAAATATTTCACACAGTGAAACCTGTTGATACCACAGGATTATGTCAATAACCCAGAGGCGTCTACAAGTCTTAGAATGTGCTCCTGAAAGCGAGGACAAAACACCTCCCTCAAATCACCAGTGTGCTGATCCTCAACAACCTCAAAAGTTTTTTAAGTCTCATCAAAAACAAGCCAATAGTGTTTCTCAAACGAGATAATATGACTTTTTAATATTATGAAAGTATTTTACATTCAGCCATAAAATTGACCTTGACTTGACTTCAGTGATCCCGATCCTTTCTTTCTAGTGACTTCCCAAGGTTAACATTTCTGCATTTGAGCGAAACATTGACAACTGTTTTACGGATTGCCACGAAATTTCGCTTTTTCAAACTTGCTATTGATGCATCTATTTGTCTCTTCGGTTGTAAAATTTCTTCTTACAACATTTGAGAGTCCACATTCTTCTTGCACTATTTTAACCATTATACTGTGATGTTACCTTGACAAAAGTTCCCAAAAGTTATCCTTATGTAACTATTACGTTCGAAATGTTTTGATCTCTTTGTTCTTCCCAGTAATCCAAACAAGTCTGGTATTGATTTGATCCGCATTAACCTGCGTCGATCACAAAAATCAGACTTTGAATCATCAGCTGTTTTGTGACTTTTGTCTTGCCACTCTTTGTCCGACGCCGAATGTTTCGACTGAATTTTTTGTGACAGAAGACATGGTTCAGGAGCTGATTTTCCTCCTGTCAAGGCTACCGCCTGCCAGTCGTCCTTTGAGTGAGCCTCTCCTAATTGGAGCGTGGCGTTCTTTGTTCGCTCGGCTTTGTGTCGCGGGTACAGGTTATGTTATTTGTCATGGACTTTTGGACCCCCGCTGAATTCTCCGATGATTGAGAAAGGAGGATGAAAGCGAAGGAGAGACGAGGTTTAGATTCTTCAGATCCATTTTGTTGAGTGTCCATGGCAACAGGCTATCATTGTCTGTGCGTCGCTTTGAATAAATGGAGGAATCTGGGGCTCCGCTGCACAAGAACACACACATTCACAGGCGAATCTATCCGCTCTCACGTTTGTTTAACTTCATCTAGTGCATCACATATATACATACATACACTTCCTCATGCTTTCCTGAACTTACCAACTCACTTGTCCCCTCCTTGTATCTCTCCATCACTCTCTCATCCTCTCCCTCACATACACACAGTCTCTCATTAACATTTCAAATTTTGGACGTTCAAACCACTTTGAGATCAGCACATTGCTTCGCCCTCAGGCGTCTCCGGTCTCATCCCTACCCAGGCTCCCTCCTCTGTCTCCCGGATCTCGACGCTAATGTGACTTTAATTCGTGCAGCAGCGATGATGTAACCCTAATGGCCGGGCATTAGCCGTCCCAGCTCTGCATTCCTTGTTATTAAAGTGCTACACTGTCCTTGGGAAATGTCGGGCTCTTCTGCTGCTCGCCAGGCATTGTGATGTGAGATGTTAACGGGAAGTAGCGCGTTTTTGCACTCTGAGCCACCTGCGCCGACTTGGAAGTGGGCTTTGAAATTTCTATTTAATTGCATTGCCTGTGTCTCGCAGGTGGAAATAGGGTTCGGTGTTGCGAGATGTGACGATGAGAACAAGAAAGGCTGTGCGCTGGAAGTTGTTTAATTATGCCCAAAAAATGTGGTAATGTTGTTACTGTTCCCTGAAATGTTTATTTAATCTTCTCGAGCAACGTTTGTTTTTATTTATTTATATTAGAGAAATAAACCTCTAATTTAACAAACTCCTCTTTCTGGCAATGCGCTCACTCACTCACACACACACACACAGAGACCGTCGGACCACGCCGTCACACACACACCGCTTGACCACTGATCTGTGCCGGCCACTTTGGAATACTAGCCAAGAAAGTCACCACACACTCGAGTGGCTTTATTGCTGTGTCGTTAGCCGTGGCACCGGCGGGTCCGCCGGCCAAACCAGCCTTGTCATTGTCCTTGAGCGGGGAGGAGTTTGTCAAGGATTAGACCCAGGCAGCTGCTGGCCCACTTCTCATCTCGTTTCAGCCGCCGCTAATCCTCAGGAAGGCCGCCTATTGGCACCGCCCGTCGCCACTTGGCATGATGGAAAGCGAAGAAGGAAAAAAAACACAAAATAATGTTAAGACTCCCTTTCGCTGGAAGAAGCATTGCGGACAAGAGTAGGAGTCTTGTTCTCGGCCCGGTGTATGAATAGGTAATGACTTGGAACAGAGGGGATGTTATTTTACACAAATACTCCTGTCAGTGTAGATGGGGGCGTTCATTTTTTCCCCCCACCTTCTCTTTCACACTGTGATATGGAAAGAGATGAGGAGTTCACGCTGTGCTACTGAAACCACGTGTAAACACTTTGTTATGCCGAAGGAGCCGACTTGATCTATGGCACGGCTTAAAGCCTGTTTTTGAAACCAATTTATTTGTAGAATCTCACAATGTGGTGTGGACTGAAGGATTGTGGGAGAGAGAAAGTAAGAAGAGGAGTGGTATGATCTCGTCTCCTTAGGTAACTGTCTCGGGGGCTGGAGATTTGTGTCCGTTCCTTTCCACACTCCCTCGTTCAGAGCAGACAGGCACTTGCACCTGAGCACACTCCTGCATTCTCGGGATGTCTTTCTTGATTTTTCTCCTCTTATTTTTTCCACCCCCCACCTCTTTTCCCACTTGTCACCTGCACTTTCCCTCCACCGACCTCCCCTCACTCCGTGCCACATCCGCTCACCTCCCCCCCGACAATTTTCCCTCCTCACCTCTGCTATAGTCCTGTGATGAAGGCAGGGTCCAACAGGAGGTCCATTTGCATTTATATCACACATGTAATGTGCTCAGTGCTCTTATGGCTGGGCTGAACAGCATGGTATCAACATGACACTTTGGAAATCGCATGCCTGTCATCTCAAGCCCTCATCCCAAGGCTCATTTCCCATGAAGCATGAGTGGAATAGAGCAGATTTTTTAAAGCAACCTGTCCAGTCTACCCTCTCTCTGCCATTTTCATCTCCTCACCTCACCCCGAAACCCGGCCGACACTCCGGAAAATACTTTATTCTTGCTGTTATTTTCATTTCCAGCCGCACACTCGGAGACTCACAACCCGGCCCTCGCTGCTTAAATCTGATTGGTGCATTAGGTAACGAGGCAATTTCTGTTACTCGCGAATCTTTGTTTCATGTTCTCCCCTTCCTCTCATGATTTTAATTATTTCGCACTATTTAATAAAACAGAAAAACGTCAGAAGAGGAAGAAAACTCGCGAGTAACCAAAATAACAGGGGACACATTTTCCCCCAAGTCTGTGGGAAATAAGTGGCTCAGCACACCCAAATGCTCTCCGGAAGTCTTAATTCTTGTCTCCCTCTGCCTCATGTTTTGCATTTCAAAGAGCAGTAGTGGTTCTCCAAGTGTATCCAATTAAGTCTCCAACTCAGTCTTTCTTTTTTTTTCTTTTTCTTGTTTTCCTCATCTTCATTAGGATAATGTGACTGATCAGATCCTCCCGAAGGCTGAGGCGGTGCTGAAGAACCTGGGGACCAGGGACAACGTAAAGGTATTATATTAATTGCCGCGTGCCTCTTTGCTCTACTGTTTGATTTGACCCAATGAGATGAAAGTTTAATGATCTCTGAGGGGAAATAAGGCAGGTGCAGTTTGAGTTTTTGGGGAGGTGCTGATTAAAAAGAAAGGGGACATAGGCAGAGACAGTGAAGTCTGGTCTACTCGCCATAAATGCAATTTACTTAATTGTAAATTGCGACGCCATAAATCCCTCATAAATATTTTTGTAGTGTCAAACCTACATCATTTATCTGGACAAAAGTCAGGCAGAGATATTAAGAGTCTGTAATAATGACACCTTGAGTTATGAGATATATATTTAGGGTCAGTAATTAAAACCACTGATGCCAAAAAAGTGTTTTAAAACGTAAATAAAACCAGAAGGGATTTATTTGCAAACTGTGTTTACTGACAACAGCTTTACAAAGTTTTCCTGAGTCCATGTATTAATCTCCTTTATCCAGTCATGTGTTCACAAAGTGTTGAACCTTTCTCCATCCTTGCTTGTGAACGACTGAGTCTTTCCAGGATGAACCTTTCATACCCAATCATGATTTTCTTTCACAGTCTTTTGTTGCTCCTCTCCCATCTTGTTTTGAAAGATGTTGCTGCCATCAAATTCAGAATAAGCAGATATTTACAAGAATCAGTGAAGCTGATGAGGTCAAACATTAAATATATTGCCTTTGTGCTGTTTTCAATTGAGTAGATGTCAAAAAGGAACTTATCTCATTCTGTTTAATATATGTTTACACAGCGTCCCAACTTTTTCGAATCAGGGTTGTATAAAGTTCAAGCCTAACGGTGATTTTCCCTCACAGCAATAAATAAAGCTCATGTGTTTTCATATATTTCAATGAACCATGAATTCAAATGCAGGGTCAAAGGTAATTCCATTTTATTGACTACATTACTGTTATGAAGTGTATAGATATATTTTTATATACTGCTATTTTGTTAACACTGATGCAACAGTGAAAGCAGCATTATGCTGTTGCCGCCCGTCGAGATGGAGCTGGTTTTAGCTACTTTATATAAAGTTCGGTAGTTTACTCCAGTGCTTCCCAGTCTAAAGGATCACAAGATAAATTGGAGGGGTGTGACATGACTAATGGGGTAAGAAAGAGGAAATAAGGTCTGCTACACAAGTCTGCATTTATTTATTTATATTTTACTTTGCTGCAACTGCTGAAACAACTCTGAGACGTCTGAAAAGTGGCAAAGGGCTCCGGCAAGACACTGCTTATTTTGTGAGGGGTAACAAATTATAGAGGTTGTGAACTGCTTGTTTGATCATTTGCAAAGGATTCTATCACATGACTGTTTAGGTTGAACTCTCAATCTGAACAAGTAGCAAGTAACTGTAGCTGTCAAATAAAAGTAATGGAGTAAATGGAGAAAAGTTAAATACTCAAGACCTCAAATAACTCAAAATAAGATTTCAGTATATTGCTTTTGGACGACATTTGTATATAATGTTAAAGTATATATCACACACACATTTGTGCTATAGCTCATACTAAAGCTACAGTTTTGCTCAAGTTGATGTTTGAAGTAATTTCAGGTTGAAATGTTACCATCATATCTACTCGCATATCTTTCTCACCATCATGTGTTTAACAGACGGTGCTTGTGCTCTTTACTATCTGTTATCTGGAATGCATCAAGTAATATTTAAGCTGCTCCTCTCTCAGAACCTGCAGGATGAAGGAAATGTGATATTAAAAATAATATCGAATTTGGTCCATCTGTGTGCGTCTGCGACACAGCGAGAACAAAGAGAGAGAGAGTCACAAACAGGGGACGAGCGTGCGTGTGCGTGCGTGCACATCTGTGTGTGTGCGTGTTTCCTCCATATCCTCCTCTGTGATGCAGTGTTATGTTAGGCTGACACTCAAACACCATCCACTCTTAATTAGCGCTGCACTATCAGCGGGGTGTCCTCTCTCACTCCCACTCTCTTTCATCCATTCTTTTTCTTCTACACCCCAGCAGCCACAGACTCAGAGATTCACTTACATTAAAAAGAAAAGTGTGCAAAAATGTTTTTCACTGTCTCTGCAGCTGGCATGCTTCACTGTATCAGGACTCGGCAGTCATCGCAGGCCTTTATCTTCTGTTAAATGAAAAAGTAATGCTTGACAGTTCTGGTACTTATTCTTATAGAACAGTGTGTTGCTCTGAAAAATGTTTGAGAGATTATTTGACCCCTGTCCTCAGATTGCCTCTTGTCTGCTAAGTGGACAAAAATCTATTTAGTCTCTTACTGTATCATAAGACACAATATACAGAAGCACAAATAGAGAATAGGAAATAACTATGGGGACATTAACACAATACTATTCTATAACAACCTTAGTGTGTCTTCAAATGACAACAGCTTTGTCACCATCAATGCATTCTCCATTACTTCACTTGTGGACTAACCAAGGGTTTATAAGTGATTTGACGTACTTTCTGGTGGCCATAATGGTGGTCCACGGCTCTCACAATAAGAGCCCTCCACAATAGCTGATTGTAAGGCTGAGCGTTTTACAACAAGGCCAGTAGACACATTCTGTCCTGTCGCTGTTCTGTACCTTTTCACCAGCTCGTCCGAAATAAAGACGTAAAGCGGGGCCTAAAAATGGGGCAACCTTTTTAAAACAGAATTCCACCTCATAATAAGACGGTTTCATCTGCAACTGCTCGACTTATATCTTTTGAAATGCCTCTTCTCTCAAAGTATTTCTCCCTCATTTGTCCACGGCCGAATGTATCGACCGCAGCGGCGGCGGCAGCGGCGCCAGATGTTAGTTGCTAGGAGACATCTGAAGCGGCTGCAAAAGCCTCGACATGCTGTTCTCGTTGCTAATGCTCGTCTCCATCTCGGCAGGTGTGGTTCTACAACAAGGCATGGCACGGCGTGGTGTCCTTCCTCAGTGTGGCCAACAACGCCATCCTGAGGGGGAATCTGCCGGCGGGACAGGACCCCCGCCGCTACGGCATCTCTGTGTCCAATCACCCCCTCAACCTCACCAAGGAGCAGCTCTCTTATGCTACCATGTGAGTGGTCAGACCCTTAAAAAGGGCTTTGCTTGGTTGGCATAGGTGCAACTTAAAAAATTATTATTGTTGTTATTACATCATACCTCATAGTGGTGCAGGTGAGAGGGCAAGAACATGGCCTCTAACATGAAAAATACAGTGCTATTTAAAATGTAATCAAGTCAGTTAACATAAAATTCTGTATGTACAACATGCGCACAGTGTTTAAGAAAAAATGTTCTAATGGATGCTGCAATTATTTCTGCTGCAGTCTTTCAACATGTATGGCTGCTGCATTGCATTTCGCCTCCTGTTGGAAGACGCTGTTTTTATATTTTGTGACAATGCATCATCAGATGCATAAGAGAGAGCTGAGAGCGATAAGGCAGAGTGAGAGGGAGACGGAGCAATGGAGTGGGAGAAGGAAGAGCGGAGACAAAGGGAGAACAGATGAGTAAGAGATGACACAATGGGAAGCGTAAGACATATAGATAGATGGGGGATTTGTTTGAGTATGCACAGATTTGGAGGCCCGTGGGAGCCCCTTACACGAGGATATACCATTTTTTTTTCTGGCGCCTCATCCGAAGGCGAGCAAGAGAGCGGCTCCCCATGAGAGCGAGAGATTAATGACGTGCTAAATCACAACATATGGATCTAAGCGCTCTCTGTGCTGCACGCTGTTTGGTTCTGCGGTTGTGGACGGCGATTTCTCGGTTTTGTTTTCCCCATCATCTATTTGTGATTTTTTGTCTATTCAGAGGTGCCAACTTGATCAACACTTGCAATGGAGAGTAGTTGGAATACACTCCTCTGCAGCAAATTACCATGCAGCGCCATAACCCCAGCTCCTGACATTACGCAGGTGATTCAGCGGTGGCCACCAATCACCACACAGTAGCACTTTTATTCCGTACTCGGCGGCTGCTCGGGCCCGATCCTCAGTCAGGTATTTATGTAGTGATCAGGTGCTGACGACAGCCGTGAGTTAGAGAGGCAGCCTGCGCCAGGGTTAGCAGATAATTACGACGGCCTGCCTACGGTAGATTCGAGATGAGCCTCTTTTCCTCTCCTACCTCTCTGTGCAGAGTGTGACGACGGCAATTTATGAACTATGATTTCCAGATTAGCTTGGACACTCCTTCATTGTTGAGTAAGTGTGCGGGTTGCAGAGAAGAATGGGGGGAAAAAAAGGGCAGAGACTCAGCGAGCAGATGACTAAGCAGGATGGAATATGGTTGCTCAGAGCTCCATTTAAATATTTTTTACATGAGCAATGAATCAAATGACAATGTGTAATGTGGAAAATGATAAACCCTCAAAGAATTATCCACATATTCTTTAGTTCTCTTCGCCCCTGTAGATTTTTTAGCCTCTTTTAGCTTATTGTTTTTGTGTTAAAAGTTCCAAATGATACTTTTGCTAAACCTGATTTTTATAGTTAATAAGCTCTGATTAAAAAAAAACTCAGACACATTAGACTAAGTTAACAACTAGTTTGTGAAGAAATTGGAACCAACAGCTTAAGATCCAGAACAAAACAAAAGCTAAATGGCAATAACTACTAATTTTTGTTTTGCCATAATAATGACAGATGTTATTAACTTGTTTATGCTGCCCCCAAGTGGCCAAACAAACAAACAGAAAAACTTAACAATGCAGCTTTAAGTGGACATTTTTTAGCTTGTATAATTCAGCAGTTGTCGTTTAAAGAGGAACAACATTGTGATGTGAGCGGAGCTGGAAGGGTGCATGGATTTATCTCAGGTGTTAGAGTCACAGAAAATATTAGCACAATGGTCTCAGTTCTCTAAGTTGCAAAAATCCATTTATATGAAAGTTGATGAACAGTAAAATGCCCACTTTTTTTCTATTTTGGTCTCAAAGTCAATTTGCTGTAGGTAGCTGTCAGTGCCGTTGTGAAGTCTACTATAATTTGCTTGTCACCAGCCAGAGTAAAGTCCCCGAATTACAGAGAGCTAAGAAGAGCACCAGTAACGCAAAGTGTCTCCCTGTCCTGTAAAAACAATTTGAAATTTAAGGGAATTGTCAGCCTTAAAAAATGAATTTATATTTCTCACTGACACCCCCTTAATGTCATGGAGAGACAATTGCTCGAGCTGTTCCATCGATAATAATTCATCACTAATGACTTGTTCCCTCGCCAGGTTTTGGACACCAAAATTGCACCGCGCCATCTAATTTGAAGTGACACTCCCCTCTAGTGCACTTCACAACCAATTTCAATGCGAGTGATGTCATGAGCCACGAAATTGCGAAAGTGTGCGGATGGAAAGGAAGGCGACGCTCACTCGCGCCCGTCGAAATTACCACCTCGCTCGCTCGAGGTCTCTGTGCTTCATCTGCATGGGCACAGAAATGGGGCCTTCCAATTTTCTCCGCCATCCTCAGAAATGTCAGGCTTTGGCACCGTTTCATTATGGAAATATACAGTATGTAGCACGTCCTAATTGCTGAGGACTATCAATCTGGCAACTTGCTTCTGTTCCTACCATCCTGTTGAATTTGATGTGTGATTTAGTTGCAATCAGCGAATTAATATTGTTTCTGATTCGTGCGTGCAATCTGGAAAAAAAAAGTCCCATTTAAAGAATCACACGGTTGCGCTGCCAAATGAACTGTTGTTTTCTTCTGTCAGAACCGAAATGCTTCTCGACATTATCTACATAATGCTGCATAATACAAATAACGACCCGAATGTTGTGCCTGGAGCTTCAGATTTGATAATTAGCTCCTGCTTTCATCCCCTCCTCCACTTTAACATTTTAGGGCTGTTGTCATTAAAAAAAAAACTAAAGGAAAGCAATACATCCTGTGACGCTTTGCTCCCACCGCTCATCTTTCTTGCTCTTCCATTATTAGTTAATTAGCAGATTGCTTGTCCTCTTCTTCACAGCAATTAACCAGCTTCAAGCATTCAGGGTTAGATCGTTCACAGCTTTGTCCCCTGCATTATCTCCCCCCACCCGAGCAGAGCGCGCAGCCCTTGAAACCTGTTGAAGTGAAAGCTGGCACCCACCGCTGTAAATTATTTTATTTATGTCTTCTAATTGCCTCTGGTTTGGCGATGATAAATACAGCCACGCAGCCGCACGGGGTAACTCCTTTAATATGCTAATTACGCAACAGGAAGTCTTGTGAGAGATTATGGCGGGCCGAGGGTGAGGACGGCGGTGGGGGTTAAAAGAATACACCGCAGTTTTATCCGGTGCTAATTGAGCAGACGCGGCGAAGGACGTTTCCGACGCCGGGACGTCATAAATGAAGGCGGTGAAGTGAAGGTCAACGACTCGGAGGAGAGAGGAACACTTTGTTTGCTGCTCCGTGTAAGAAGTCTGGTCAAGGTTTTAAAATGTTGACTGGGTTTGCCAAGAGTGCAACAGGAGCTATGAATCGAAGGTGAACCCGGCATAATGGCCTCAGAAGGCTAATGATCTTTAAAAGCTTTTTTATTATGTACAAACAGCATTGTCCGTGCTTTCCATTAATGTATGTAATGCCCGTGTGATTAAGTCCTCAGCGGTGACAAGAACGCGCCTGAAACCTATTTCTGCAGGTGTTGCAAAAACGCGTTTAGACGCATCCCAACATTGCAAAGTAATAAATGTGATGCGTTTATTGCATTGCAGGAAATGAGCCAAATGCTGCTTCAACATTGTTTAAGTGTCATCTGGCTCATTCCCTGGTAACAAGAGACGCAACCACAGACCTGCTCTCTTTGAATTTTCACTTGAATTCAAAGTTTCTTTACAGTGACCAAACACTTTTTTTCCCCCAACAGCACATAGTTGAGTTTGCCATCTCTAACCTTTTCTGTTATCCTCCTTGACGTCAGGGTGGTGATTAGTAATGTTTTTCTCCTTGGCCTTGGCTGCAGTATATAGCAATGACTAGTGGCACGTTGCAAATGAAAATCAAGTGAGCCACTATTCCCTAAGAAAAAAATTAAAAGCAGCGAATCTCACACAAGAACTTTAATTCACTGGAGGAATTTAAATTGGTAAAGTTCTGTAAAGATCTCACATAATTCAATTCACGTGTTTTAGCCAAAGCACGCTGAGGTCAGGGCTTACACATTTTCAGCCCACGTGATGATGATGGTGAAGACTTCATGTTTGATGTGTTCTCTCCACAGGGTCATGTCCGCCACCGACATCGTGGTGTCCATCTGCGTCATCTTCGCCATGTCCTTCATCCCCGCCAGCTTCGTCCTCTTCCTCATCCAAGAGCGGGTGTCCAAAGCCAAGCATCTGCAGTTCGTCAGCGGAGTCAACCCGGCTGTCTACTGGTTGGCCAATTTTACCTGGGACATGGTGAGCGCCGGCTTCCTCCTGCTGCTCCATCGCCTCTCAGAATATCCATCTACTGTAATTGATAATGTAGCGTTGACACCGCCGGCCTCTGGGAGAAGCCTCACCCGAGCAGCGGTTATTGGCTGAGGCGTAATTATCGACACCGGCTGCCCCCGCTGGTTACACTCAACAGGCTTACCGACAGTTTCCCCGAGGCATAATTGAAGTAAACATTTTATCAGGTACCTTTGGTAAAGAAATAGCATCAGGACGCTCATCATTATGGTGGATAAATGCTGTCTGAGTGGAAGACAAATGCACCTAAGGAGTCAGTCTAATGATTCTAGCCCGGAGCTCTCTGCATTAACATGCACGCTCTGTCAACAATGGGGATATTACAGGGAATCCAGGTTGAAAGCTCCTTAATATATCCGTGTAAACTTTTTCTGTGAACTGTAAATAAATGTGCGCTCGTATCTTGATGCATCTTATTTATTTTATCTATAGTGCATCATTTATTAAGCAGCAGAAAACTGTGGCGTTGTTTTATTAAAGAGCTCTGCAGCCAGAAGGAATATTAAACCGATAAGTGTTTTTTTTCCAGCCTTCTTTTAATATTTATATAATATTAGTCTTTTAATCGTGCACTTGTTCAGTTCGCTGCGTCATTGAACAACCGCTTGTCTCAAACAGAAGAGAATCAGGTCTGTTATTCCATGAATTAATTAGAAATTTAAAGATGGGTTTGTTTGAGTGCGAGTGGAAAAAAGAAGCATTGGACAAATGTCATAATTACACATCCTTTCAGTTTGTCTGATAAAATGAAAAAAGTAGCGCACAATCTTTTTTTTATGTCGTCACTAATGCCCCAAAGATTAACTCCTTCTTTGGGGACAGCTGCTTACTTTTGTGTTCTCTTGTTCATGTTCGACCCGACAGTGCAACTACGTCATCCCGTGCCTGATTGTGATCGTGATCTTCCTCTGCTTCCAACAAGAAGCCTACGTTTCACGTGCTAACCTGCCGGCTTTGGTTCTGCTGCTCATTTTCTACGGGTAAGAACATTCAAAACCTTCATGCTCATAGCAGGTTTTCATGTGGTTGAGGTTTCAGTCATAGATGCTCTTACATAGATAGCACTTGTCTCCACACTGTTTTTTACTTCATGGAAGCTGCAGCTCGGCCGTGCTTATGTATGTTTAAGCCAAGCCGTTTTTTTATGACCGTGCCATTACATCAAATGGAAAATTCTATGGTGGATGTCTTACGCGAATAATTCACAGATATAATGGAAGCTGGTTCTTGGAGCGATGCCCAATGGTGCCAAGTGGGACATGAGATATGTCCGTTCAGATTGTTTCCTCTTTCAGCTACGTTTATGAAAAATGGCCAGTCGTTTTGTTTAGTGGCCATCGTGGTTGTCTTTCTACTGCTGTAGGAGAAAAAATGGCACAGTGCTTCATGTCCACGCTGCTTTTGTTTCCTAATCAGCAATGATGGAGTTAGTTGAATCCCTTTGCCTTTTAGTTTGAAGACTGTCACCACTAGTCAAAGTAGCATTTGTCCAACTGTTCTTTTTCAGTTTGGAGATATTGACCCACTCTCATACAATATAGGAGTAACTCTTACTGTCATGCAAACTGTGCAGCACTTTCATTTAAGCTGATTCACATTAAGCAGCATGAGCGCAGTGTACTGTCTGTTGCATCATCGTCTGTCTGAGTTCTGAACTGACGGCCAATGAAAATCAATATGTTAATGAGGTGTTGCATGTGTAACAGCCAGCACGATTCAGCCGTATCATGAAGTGCCCAGTAATGGGTCACACAGTGTCAGAAAGTAAAAAATGAAATCGTTTGAAGACTGACCTTTAAATACTCTCTGTATCGAGTTATTAAACATTTAAAATTCTGCGCTCCATTAGATTTTTTTTTTTAATCCTGCCTGCATGACCAACATTCACACCGGACTCAATAAAACGCTATTTAAGATATTGAATTGTTTTACTACTTCAGTGATTCACTTTGAGCAGCACCCCACTACTTCCTACTACCTCTAACACTGGACTTGAACGACTGCAGGTCAAGCGTGGGTGGCCTTTATTGCTCAGCAGTGTTTTTATGGGTCACTTAACTGGTCGTGCAAATGATCAGAAGAGGCTGGTGATGAAACGGTGCAACTGACCTGGCAATCTGCATTTATGAATTGAAAATGGCATGAATTCTTCCCACGTGAAATCGGCCTCCGCTCGGCCACTGAAAGCAGATTTAAAAGCAAAACCTTTCTATACAGGCAGGTTTTCTAAATCAAGGGATCTTTGTTACCCTCTTTCCTGCAGGTGGTCCATCACCCCCATGATGTACCCCGCCTCCTTCATCTTCAGCGTGCCCAGCACAGCCTACGTGGTGCTGATCAGCATCAACCTCTTCATCGGTATCAACGGCAGCGTGGCCACCTTCGTTATGGAGCTCTTGGATGAGGTGAGCGCACACAAACACACACATATAGTCTGTGACTCGCATGCATATATGCACAGTTTTAACACCATGGAAAACAGGATTCCTGTGAAACAGCAGGCGCAGACATTCAAGCTCCCACAGCTGCATAAAAAATGTATTTAGAAGCTATAGCGGCGGAAGGCTAATTGACATGAATCATAGATAAACGCTCTGTGTTTCCGAGGCAAAGGCTTCCATACGCATGTGGGCGGAGTGTGTACCCACCTGGTATAACTTTTAATATATTTCCTTTATCCTCTCAAGGATTTTTCAAAGGAGTTATTTTCCCTATTCTCTTTAATGTTTAATCGTTTGGTGAGAATTGGGTCTTCGGAGAACTTTCCTCATCCATCTTTCAGCAAGTGTTCATTTTAACTGCAAGCTGCTTCGGTCTCGGGGGAATCAAAAGACAAAGACACCAAAAAAGAGCCGCATAAGAAATGGAGAGCTTCGGAGAGAGAGATAGGGGAGGGGTGTTGACTGTCAGTCATTTTACTTTTGATTATAATTTAAATCACATTTCATTTTGAAAAAGAGAGAGAGAGAAATTGGCCTATTCTGACTATACAATTTGTGCAGCAGCCAGAACTCTCAATAGCAGGCTCTCGCTTTCTTACAGGTGGCGACGGATGAGAAAATTATCTCCTTTCCTTGATGTCTCTTTCTTCTCTGAACTAAATACGTCTAATTTGATTTGTAGACTTAATTGTTATTTGCGCGATTAGCATACGTCGCCCACATCTGGATTTTTCCGCGTCGCATTTCCAGCCCGCCGCTGATCAGTCATTCCTTGTCAACAGACATGACGGCGTTTCACTCTCTGACAAGCCGCTTATGCATCTGATGCTTCATCAGGACGTCTCCCACGGCTTCGAAAGCCGACACTTCAGACGGAGCGTAATGTTCGTCTGAGAGACTTTGTCTCCACGCAGCTCGGTCCCCTCCGACACGCCTGCCTCTGACTTGATGTTTCCTCTGGCGCCGCTCGGCTTCTGCGCGGGATGCTTCCTGTCTCCTAACGAGGATGCTTCATTTGCATCCTGATTTCATTATCGCCGGCGTTCGTTGTCAGTTTGTGTTTTGTTTTTTTTCCAGCAACGTCTCTCCTCAAAGAAAGGAGTTGTTGTTGCCATTTTGTTGTCTCTGCATTTATTTATTGATACTGAGCTAGTGCAGCACGTTACTCATAAAGGGTGCCATTGGTGGTAATTTAATGGACAGCGTGTTGCCAACCGGCGGCGTAAAGGGACGGATTTATAGCGCTCTGCTCTTGTCCAAGGCATTAGGGACAGAGATAGTGTTTCTCTGAGACTCGACAAGGACAGGGGTCCGTGATAAGTCTGCTACAGTAACCTGACTTGATTTCACTGCTGATAAGAAAACCTGATGGGTCGACATCAATCAGCAAACGTTACAACTCTCCGGGTTTCCACGTGCCCCCCTGTTCAGAGCAGATATCTCGGCTGAACAGACTCTTCACAAAATAGCTAACGTAGATACAACGGTGCCCCGGTGCGCCCCAGTTAGGCTCGATCCTACACATGACAGCTCAATCCAGTCTTTCCCTTTTCTGCCACGTCTGCCGTCT
This sequence comes from Centropyge bicolor, assembly GCA_037975185.1. Classification (NCBI taxonomy): domain Eukaryota; kingdom Metazoa; phylum Chordata; class Actinopteri; family Pomacanthidae; genus Centropyge; species Centropyge bicolor. The sequence continues at coordinate 4,635,105 of JBBMOC010000030.1, forward strand.
CAAAGCTTCGTCTTATCACACTCCGGCTCCTCAGCGGTGGCATTAGTTAAACAATGTCGCTCAAAAGTAAAGCTACAGGCTTCAATCTGTTCTGTTTTCAAGCACGGGGGTGAATCTATATGCCTTTTGGGCACGGCACCATTTTTTTTTCTTCCCCTCCAAGAGAAAAAGTGCGAGGAAGCAGAGCTGCCACGTTGCAGACTCGGTGCCCCAGTTTTGTCTCGAGACCAATGGGAGACTTTCTTCCCCTCAGGACCGTCCAGCTCCCTGCGGGCTGCATCAATCCCAGCCTGCCTTGTACGCTCGAAGCAGTGTCTGAGTCAATACCTCCACCACGTGCCACTCAGAGATAACCACAGGCACGGATAGATTTTCCAGGATAAACGTGAAGGTGTGGTCAGGTACTACCTTCCTCGTGTCGTGTAATTGGACTCCAGCTGTTTTTATTGACAGGCAGAAGTTTTAGATTTTGTATTGTTCAGTTTTCTTCCACTCCCTTTTTTAAAAAATCACATGCATGGCAACAGCCAAAGCTCAAACTTAACTAAAATTACATATAAACTAGCTGGTCGGTGGTGCCCCCACCTTTCCACAAGAAGCACAGCAGGTGGAAAAAAACATGAATATCATCTCTAGAAAATATCCAACCGGACTGTTTGAGTCATACATTATGTCTGTCTGCTCTCATTGTGATTCCCAGCATTATGAATGAAGCCGTGCTGTGGGAATAAGCACAAGTAGCGATATGGGTCAGATAAGCGCCTCGCAGACTATACCACCTTCAGAACCATTTGAAAATGATTTATGGGCATATAGCACAAACGTAAGGGGGAAAATTGTCCAGCATTTCATCATCCGGGACTAAGAGCCTCTTAGATCTCCTTGATGAACACCCAGTCAAGAGAAGATATGTTATTTCATGTATTGATCTCAAATTAGGTTCTCGCTTTCCGAGCATTCCTCCGGCAGACGGATGGGCTGCATTCAGCCAAGGTCATAGCTGTTGTTTATTTATGTGACTTTCTTTATCTCCGTATGAGCTCAGTGAATGTGAAGAACAGAGGTGCCTTCAGAAGAATCCCGAGATGTGCATGCGTGTGTGTTTCTGCATTTATATACAGGGATCTTTGACATTAAGTGTTAGCAAAGATACTGTTATTGTCATCTTTAGGTATAAACTTGCACTGAACTGCAGCTGCAAAGCTTATTTCTATATTTAAATATAGATAGAAATACATATTGGATGAAAATTGATTGAAATACTGGTTGAAGAAACTGACTGAAGAGTAACTGTTTATTGGAATTGCTAATGTCAAATAATGTTCCTGAACGCGCCTCAGTTTTCCCACAGTATGAGCTATTACTAAAAAAAAAATCAGCTGGTTAACATTCACACTAGTACACTTTATTGACATGATATTCTGAATGTTATGAATGCCGATGTCTTGATTGATCAAATTATCTCCCCTACGCATTCACAGGTTTTATTTTCAGCTGCGAGTCGTCATTGCCGTTCTTTGTGCCCTTTGGTCCTCGAGCGCATGTGTAAACGTAGATGAAAGCAGTGATGAATTACTGTCAAACGCATTGCCGGACATCTGAAGGTTTGCTTTGACATCATGATCAACAAGGCCTTTTCATCGCGCTCTCCTATCTGCCTGAGAGAAACTTGGCTGGTGACCACCTACTCATGCAAAGAGAGTCATCACACATGTGCCCACTCTTGGATTTTTACTGTGTATTTAGCCACAAGTGGAAAAGATGAAGTCATCTTACTTTCTTCTCATTGCTTTTAAATTGTGTTGCAGCATGCGTGTTGATTTCAGACTATCGAAGAAAAGGGAAATAACATTATAATAAGCTAACTGGCTGCCGGCTCTGACTCCATATTTACCCTGCAGACATGATAGCGGCATCAATCTTCTCATCTAACTCCCTGCAAGAAAGCGAAAAAAAGCATATCTCCCAAAATGTCACACTACTTCTTTAAAAAGTAGACAGACATCCATTAAACTTACTCCGCAAAGATATCTTTAAATCTGGCATTTGGATTGTTTTTTTTTTTTCGTTTTTTTTTTGAAAGTCGACAGACTCACGAGGCTTCATGCGCTCATCCTCAACTGCCAACTGAAAGCTTACTCAGTGAAACTAATAAATCACAGAGCAGTTGCACGCACACCCATGAATAAATTCTGCGACAATAATGGCCATCATCTGGAAATCTCGCACACGGCTTTAACAAAATGCACCGCCATCTCCCTCCTCCTCCTCCCCCCTGCTTCACCTCCTCTTCGCTCAAGCTAGCCCAAAAAAAAAAAAAACCGGAAATGATGAATTTATAGTCTCCCTCCATGTATGCAAGCGCTTTGAAGACTATGCTGCAATGAAGCAGTATGCATAATGCATGAACTTTCTTTTGAGCTCCATGCCGCGCCAAACGTAGTAATATTTTGTCTTCCCTCTCTCTGCTTTTTCCCTCCCTCGCCCCTTCCTTCCTCGCTGACTTACTGTACTTCCTTCCTCATTTTAGCCGGTTTGTTACAGCCCCGTCCATTGTGTCTTCATTCAATTCATTATTTCTTTTGTGCTTCACTGCGTTGAATTGCGGCCTCGGGGAGGAGGAGAGGGAGAAAGGGACGGTGCAATTTTTGGGGAGAAAGACAAGTTACAGCCAGGAAATGCCCTGGCAAGATAAGACTAGTCGTTTCTGTATGCTGTGTGAAACAATATGCTGCGGCTTTGTGTTCGCATGTGTCTTTGTTCTTAAGAAGCAGACACACACAGAGCGCCTGGAGTTGCCTTTTTTTTGCTCCTTCTACCCTTAGTTTAAGGATGAACATCTGCTTACCTGAGCGCCACCTCATCACTTTGTGTTTACACGTACTGTATATGTGCCACCTCGCGGATCACGCGGCGCGCTCCCCGTCGCTTGCTAAATTCCGACAACAAGAAGGTAGATGAACCAAGGTGCTCGGAGCTCCCTCTGCGGGCCATGTGGCGCCCCGCGACACGCCGGCGCGCAGCATGCAAATAGAGTGCAGGATGTTTGTTAATTATCCACGCTTGCGTCAGGGCGCCGCACGCCGTCTTCCAAGCCTCTCACACCGCTGGCCCTGTCGAAGCGAGGTTGGCGAGTCAACAGATCTGGCTTCGAGATGCAAAGCTTTTACGTGCCACCAATTTGTTTCCTGTGTGTGTTTTCCTCTACAGAACATCACCCGCGTCAATGACGTACTGAAGCAGGTGCTGCTGATATTCCCACATTTCTGTCTGGGCAGAGGCCTAATAGACATGGCTACGAACCAGGCAATCGGCAACCTCTACAGCAATTTTGGTAAGAGGCCATCACCGCTTTCAGCAAAACTAATGCTTGAGTCAGAATCCACATTTTAGTGATTCATGTTGTGTAATATGCAATTCTGAGATGATATTCTCCTGAAACAAAACATCTGCCAAGTAGGTTAGGTAATAATTCTTTTTAGGAATTCAACAGTCTCGCTCTATTGGGTAAATAGAGCTTCAACATGATTTTAACAGTACTGGATTTATAAAGGTGCCATGTGAAGTTTTCTCTTCACATTCAGTGTTATTCACCAGAGCACATTAGGGGATATTTACTGAGCTTGTCACAAATTACCATCAGGGTAATATGCATCAATTACATCATCAGGTCTCTCATCATGTGTCCTGTAAGAAAGTGGTGCAAGTTTTAAACTTCTAACTACCAGTTTGTATAAATGTCCATTCCTTCCTCCTATATAAACAGAAATATATTAAAATACATATTGCATGAGCCATTTTTTCTCTCTTTTACCAACACAAAACCTCAATACTGTCCTTGCAATTTTACTCCAAGTGCATATAGAGGACCAGAAACTATAGTAAATATTCTCCAATGTGCATCTTTGCAAGAAAATATTAGCATCGGGATCGAAAATGTCGGCAGGACTGTGCATCATGTGATCCTTATGCATATATGTGCATGTGTGCATTCCTCTTGTATCAGATCCTGAAATAACACTTAACATGCTTTTCCTTTAAAGTGACGCAATATCATTCAAAATGCCAGTTCTTTAGTCCACCAGGCAAAAAAAAAAAAAAAGTGTTTGACCAGTAACTCGACTCCCAAACCTCCTCTTGAGCTCGACTCTCTGCATGTGTTAAATTTAGACTCCAAGGAAAGGATGCGAGGGGAGCGGGGTTGAAGAGGTGGAGCCGGGGGTTGAGGGGGCCATCAAGAGGCAAAGAGGCACATGAAAAGAGGAAGAGGGGTCTTATCTGTGGAGAGATGGAGCAGGAAATAGTGGTTTGAGGAATCATTTGCGGCGGTGGCGGAGAGCGGGAAAGAGAAAAGCAATCACAACCTAAAAGGGCTGGTGTGGAGAGGGGCTATTTACCAGAGAATGAGACTGAAAGCGCTTTCGTTTTTCTTGTCTCCTTACTCTGCCCCCTCGGGCTCAAGGGTTGTAGAAGCTTAGAGAGGGAGGAAGGAGAGAGAGGGAGAATTGACAATGATTAGAGTGGGGGGCTGTCAGCGGTTTACTTAGGTGTTCATTAGCCAAAAGAGGCTTCAACATGAAAAGTACAGGATATCAGTGATTTTCTCACATGACATAGGTGACAGCAGCTTTTATTTTTAAGGCTAAGTGGCATTTGAAACTGCTGGCTTTCACCGATGAATGTGTCTCAGAAAACACTTCAAAGAGCTGACAAATTCCAGCTCCCCGCTAAACTTTTGACAAAGATGCATTTGGCTGCCCATGAAAGAAAACACACATCTGGTAAATCCTTTTTGTTTTGACGATGTTTCTGCTAAATCATCTCCCTGAGCTTGGAGATAAGGGCTGAGAATTACAGATCCCCTCCAAACAGAAATATGTCTTTCCCTATGTTTATGTCCCCTGAACTTAACTTGTGTCTGTGCAAAGTTTGTAACAGTGTCATATGAGTAGGTCTGACTAAAGCTCAACATATGTGAGTGAATGGATGAGTCCTCTAAAGGCTGGATTTGACCTGTGATTGGATGCCAGGTTCTTTCCACTATGGACTTTCAGACAGTGCAAAGTGCAGCAGGATCTGACACATGAGCTGAAAAAAGAGCAAAAGTTACACAAAAATTAAGATGCTTAAATATGCTATTAATTTTTCCATGAGTCAGAGCAGTTCATGTTTATGGTCTGTGAATATGAATCAGTCTAACATTATAGTGACTGAATGATGGAAGAGGTTGCAGCCATGTTTTTAATGTTGTTTAAACCTTGCAAAAGTAACCAAGCATTAACAACTAAAGTGCAGTTGCAGCTATTAAATGTAGTAAAACATCTGATTTATTTCCAATTCAATCAATCAATGCATCAAATTATTTTAGTTTATAAGTTAGTAAGTCAGTTAAATTTTTAAGTACGTTTTTTTTCTTCTTACTTTTCATGTGGGAAAACCATATTATGCAAAATATTAATCATAGAGTATTTTACATACTTTGAAAAATGGAGGGCAAGTTTAACATGAACTGACACACAGCAATAACACATTTAATCACCTACCTTTTCATGTGTGTACTGACTTACCATATTACCTTCTCCATCAGGGGAAGACCGTTTCCGGGATCCACTCAGCTGGGACATGGTGGGAAAGAACCTTTGCGCCATGTCAATCCAGGGAGCTGTCATGTTCGCCGTCACGATCCTCATCCAGTATAAGTTCTTCTGCAAACCGAGGTAAGGGCGACTGTCAGCAGCTGTTGTTTCAGGCTGAAGTGACTCAAAGTGTAAAAGTCTGGTGTTTCTTCCAGTCGTGGCTCCTTTCATCATCTCTTAGATAAAGCTGTGTGTTTCCATCCAGTGTTGGATAAATCATTCACTCCTGTTCTTCTCCACTTCAATTAGAAATGTGCTTCATATTCTTTTAATAAAAAAAACATCTGTTGCACTCTGAATCTGTTTGGCAAATGCTCCCCCATTATTATTTTTCCCGAGTGTTTACTTACTCCAAAAAGCGAGGTTGTCATGGAAATTTATGCCTTTGGCTTCTGCTGCTTATGAAATTTGCAGAGATTGTTTCGCTGAGTTTAAACTTTGGCCGAGATAATTTCTCACGTGAGTTCATGCTAATTTTAATGAAGGCTGTGTTACGTGGTTGACTTCTCTCCACCAGGCTTATTTCAGCGAAGCCGTTACCTGCAGAGGAGGAGGACGTGGACGTGGCTCGGGAACGCCAGCGGGTGTACGACGGCAGGGCCCAGGACGACCTCCTGAGGATCTGCGACCTGACTAAGGTGCAGTGTGCTTATTAGCTCCTGCTAAACTGTTCCTCTGATTGTAGAAGCATAGTGCTTGACACGCTCTATCCTTCTTTGTCATTCAGTCTTTCTCGCCTGTTTTTTGGGTCAAATGCCAATTGATTGCTCTATTTGTTTTCATCCCCTTCGTCTTTTATAGAATGTGAGGTTGCGTTTAATTGTTTATGGCAGCAAGCCACCGGTCGAACACAGATAGAGAAAGCTTCTTCCCCTCAGGCCGTCAGCATGGTGAACTCCGTCCTCTGACCTTTGACCTCTGTATCCTTGGCCTCGTCTTGCCCTCTCTGAATCCTTTGCTCTGCCCTGCACATGATTTGCACTCGAGCGTGTGCAAACATTTGATGTACGTCTTATTCTTTTATATATAGAAAAATTGCAAATCCCAACTCCACACCAGGTCAATATATACTTTTAATGGCTATATTTTATTTAATCTTTCTACTCTGCTACTACTTCTACTGTGCTTTACAGACAGTACATTTATAATTCTTATTCTTTGTTGCACATCAGCCTTTTTTACAACAAAGGAGGACGGAGGACACAACTTCTCTGTTCAGGCCTAATTTTATTCTGTATTCCTTTTCTATTAAACACTTGAAATGTGCTCCACGTGTGCATGTGGTTGTGTGTGGGTGGTTGGAGTTTTCAAAGTTCTTTCCTCACTTGCATTTGCATTATTCAGCTTACAAGCCAAATGGGAAAGACAGTTAACCAGTCTGCAGATGTGAGCGTTCACAAACATTACAATCGGGCGTGGGAACCGAACAAGATTACGTTTTTTTTTAAGGGCGTAAAGGTCTGCGCTCCGGCACAGCTCCGGCCCTTCCCTCCGTGCAGCAGGTGAAGTCGAGCGTGCCGCGACGGTGCGCGCCTCGACGCCACCAGGATTAACGCTTCATCCAGCGGCAGATGTTCCCTCCCTGCGGGCGGCGCGGCAGCAGGAAGTGTCACCGCAGCAGCCTGCTTTGCTGCTCCAGTGCCGACAGCTGGACGATCTCACAGCCTTTTGCTTCTTAGCAGCCTCCCTCGCTCCTTCACTCCCTCGGTCTTCTCAGTTTCACCATACTTAATCTTTCAGTCGTTGCTCGCGGACACAGACGCGAGCCACACTCCCCTGGGTAATTACCGAACAAGCGCCGGGTAAAACAGTTGGATGGGTAATGTATTGCAAATCATCTCGCAAGGTGAGAAGGCGTGGTAAGGAACGCTCCTCCTCCAACTCGTAAGGAATAACTTTTTTTAATCCACTGAAAACTTGTGAAAACGCTTCATCTCCATTGTAAATACAGCCTTCAAACAGCGCCCAACATTTTGGGATATTAGATCTGATTAAGCTTTGACAAGCAGCCATTGTTCATAAGCACCTTCATGGCTGACAATATTTCTCCCAGATGAGACACAGCGCGCCCATCACCGCGCAGAAAAACAGCAGCGCGATGGCAGAAGGCATCCGGATCCTTCCCGCGGTGCCCTCATTGACTTCCACCGCAGCTGTGCCCCATCCATTTGGGGTGCAGATAACAAATTGATCAATGAGCGCGTGGCTTCGGTGGCCACGCGCCACAGGCTGAGCCCCGTCATAAATCTGAGCGTGCCTCTGAAGCGATCGACAGGCCATCAATCATGTGTCAAAACTCCCCGCTCCTCCCCTTCCTTCCTCTGCTGTTCCAAACAGGAGCGTTTCGCCAGGCGCCCCACCTGCTAGCCTCCGCTTAGCTGCCGCATTAACGTCGGCGGCGTAATCGATGGAGACCGTAATGGAAGTGTGTCCGTCTGCGAGCGCTTTTGCAGGCCCAGCGCTGTCAGTTTAACCTTCCAGTCACTCACTAAGTTGACGGGGAAAGTTTTAAAGAACCGCGTGACAGCTGTTTGAATGGAGGAGACTAATGAGTGATGAGTGGCATCTCGGCTTATACTACAAGTACGCTTGTGTGTTAATGTGCACTCTGGGCGTACGAGTGGTTCAGATGAGAGTCGTCTGACAAAGGCTGTTGTGTGGTCGCAGAAAGGCAGCATTTGTCTGCCAAAATATTTTCTATGTCCGCTCTTACAAATGAACTTTTGCGGCACGGTTTTTGAGCTTTTTCTTTTTTTGTCCAGAAAATATATTTTTTCAGCAGTTCTTTTTTCTATTACTTGTGTTTTTTTTCTCAAAGTGTAATTTGTATTCTTTTGTATTTTTTTTCATTTAATTCCCCTATCAAAATATTATAAATCCTTTTGGGCAATGATTCCTAACCCAGAAGTATTTCTGCAGTTTCCAGCTGTCCTCAGAAAGACTGGATTGGCTTGCTTAATTAGAAAAAGTGAAAATTGCAGGATTTGGTGAAATATGTTTATCGATCCACATATGTAGCCCGGATAAGAGGAAAGGAGTTAAAATCCACCATTTAGTTCCTATTGTCTCCACAAGAAAAATATTCTTTTCTTTTTAATTAACCTGAAGATATTTTAGTTTAACAGCAAAAGGAAATTGTTAGTAAATAAAATCAAGGTAATTTCTGATTTCCATAAATGTTTGTTGTGTGGTTGGAATTAAGTAATTTTAAGCAGTATTGAAGTGTAATTGAGAAGAAAAAACACGGATTGTGCCTTTATTTTTGTTCCTGTTGTTTCATTGGTTGTTCGTTATGTCAGTTATGGTCATGTGTTGCGATTGGCCAGAGTGAGAGGGGAGGGCGGATGTGAAGGAAAGTGCGAGGGTGCGGAGATGCGGAGAGGTGAAGGTGGACGGAGAGAGGAAAATTGAGGAAAAAGTGACTATATCCTGAACTGTTGTGTGAAAAGTGTGGGGGATAAAAGTATCCCTGCAAGCTAGCTTCACGGGCAGGATACCCGGTGGCGCACCCGACCGAGAGCTTAGCGAGTTTATCCACGTGGGAGGAGAGAGTCGGCAAGGACGCGGAGGAACGGCGAGACGGAGCCGCCATCTTGGTTCGCGGGACTGCGGAGAGCGAGAATCCAGGGACTTGTTGGAGCTCCGGGTAGGACAACTTTTGACTCTTTCTTCATCTGGAAACCTTTAGACTTTAATCCATCGCTGAAAAAAGGGGATTTAACGGCCGCACCGTACCGCTACAATCAGGTCTGCAACGTTTGTTATTTTGGTGTGAGTGTATGTGTGTGTGCGTGTGTGGGGCCCCTGATAGTGTTGATAAGTGGTTTGTGATTTGCTAATTTTGAGAAGGAGGTATTTTTTGTTTATTTAGGAGAGTTTATTACAGGGTTGATATATTTTTTTGGTGTATGTGTGTCTTTTAAAGTGAGAGTGTACATATTATTTGTGTTATTGGCAACAAACCACCAGTTAAACGTGGTTCTCTTTCATTTTAAAACAGTTGTCTGGGGTCAGTTATTTAAAACTAAAGTAAGGTTAAGTTAAAACTCGACTAGTTTTACACTTAATATTTGTAAACCGTATTGGTATCTACCTGATAAAGAACCCAAAACACCCTATCATTCTCAGCAAAGGTGAGCAGAGGTAACCACTAAGTGGCATAGGGTGCTGGGGTGCTATGGGTGTCCGTGACGTCACCCATAGGTTTCTGAAGAGCAAAAATGAAGCAAATCGTAGTGTGTAGCCATCTTGGTAGCCTACCTCCAGTTACTCCAAATATGGTCAAAGAGGTGGAGCGAGGGCGGAGCTGAGGCGGGTCGAATGAACGCTATTGGCTGAAAAAAGCCGCTTTATTCGAAATAATCAAACTAGCTACGGCTAACCAGCTAGGATAAATGCTAAATATTGTTGCTAGCCGGCTAACCCCACGACGATCTCTTTCCCAAACTCAGTGACTAGAATTAGCCGGGGTGACGCCGTTTAGACCGTCAGTGGCTAGTTGTCAATCAAAGTGGCGCCACTTAGATTGACAGCTATGAATTGTGCCTAATGATGTATGCTGTATATTTTAAACGAACGCCTTATAAAAAAATCCCCCCCCCCCCAGAGTTGTCATGANNTAAAATCGGACATTTTAACATGGGGCTCAAATGTAATTGACTCCCTTCTGCAGCCTGCTCTAGCGGTTATTCGAGGAACTGCAGCTTTTTTGCACTTCCGCATTGGCTTCATTTTTCAGCGGCGGAGGTTGCCGCTTGGGTGCTACACATATTTTTATGCAGAAGGAGAATAAACATACAAAATAGATTACAAATAAACAAACTGACTTTATTTCTATAATAACCAACAAACTACTATGTTGCATCCTCAAACTGAATCAGCTGTAAAAATTAAGATCTCGTGCTTCAATTAGGAAAACTGGTGAGTGAGTGAACAGTGAAGTTAAAATAAATAGTTATGGATAAAAGTTCAAAAGATCCAACCTCTGCAACTCCAAGTGGAAGTAAACAAACTGACTTTATTTCTATAATAACCAGCAAACTACTATGTTGTATCCTCAAACTGAATCAGCTGTAAAAATTAAGATCCCATGCTTCAATTAGGAAAACTGGTGAGTGAGTGAACAGAGAAGTTAAAAAAAATAGTTATGGATAAAAGTTCGAAAGATCCAACCTCTGCAACTCCAAGTGGAAGTTTCAGCAAAGTAAAGCATCAGCTGAAACTTTGACAATTTGCATGACCATATGTTAAAAAAAATTGCTATTCACTTTTATATAATTAACAATCTTAAGCAATGTCCACTTTAAAATCAGGAATGAAATGAGGGCACTTGAGTCAGTCTGATAGTCCTGTGATGGCACGTCAGACAATTTAGTGAACTGATGCTTTTTGCTCTTATAGCATGTAGGTTGAATAGACCACACACTGGAGACGTGTTTTGAACAAAGCAGTGTCAGTGTTCACGTTTCACTCTCTGAGCTACAGCATTCGAACATTGTGATTTTCCAACCTAAATCTATATTTCAGGTTTGCCCGACTGCCGCCGTCACCTCCTCTCGACTGTCTCATCTGATTAGACGTCGGCCTGCTTATCGTGACAGCTGCCGCGGTGCTGGAGCCAGAGGGGAATTATCCTTTAATTGCCTTCCTCCTTACATGTATCTGCTGCTTTGATGTAGCTTTAGCACTGCAAACTATCACTAAAAAGTAGTATGTGTAATCCAGGTTGATAAGTACTGAGTGCAGCTGCCAGATGGCACTGGAAGAATGGTGGATCTGTGCAACTCCTGCTTTTATCCGACGCTTTTGATGTGCCAACTGTGACATAAATGCAATGTCATTGTTTGTCAGGCTCGAAGCGGCGGTTCTCAATTTTACATTCGCCCGGTTGTGAATGCAGCCGGGACAGCCGACTCTTTTTTAATGGTGGATTATTTGGTCGAGAGATTCTATACAGGAAAACGTATCCTTCATGCAGAGAAACGCACGCTGTCACTTTTCTGTTTTAATGAACGTTCCCCCCGTTTCAAACTCCGACACCCCGCACGCGAACACACACTGCATTCATTGAGAACTATGTTGTGAACTTTTAAAAACAAGAGGGAAAAAAACAGACAGTAGTCACTTTTTTATAACTCAAAGGGGCACGCTGCTGTCCTTGATTTTGAATGCTAAATGTCTTTACTGTCACACTCAGCAGCGACAACAAAGACCTTGTCTTGTCTTTTCGTGCGAGAGCAAGACAACGCCGCTTTCAAGCCGCTTTGAAAAACATATCAAACCCTAACATAGTCTTGGATGTGGAAAAACACCTCATGCACTAAATACCTCATTTTGTCGAATGTTCGCCTGCTGTATTTCAGTTGTTTTTTTTTTTTTTTTAGAATGCAACAAATCGTGTTCACTTCAAGCGGTGGGTTTCTTTGCCTCCTCCGTCGAGATTATGCGGACTTGAATGCAAATGTGCGGGACGAGGCCCGGTCAGCGGGGAGGGGATGTTGATGCGGCGTGGAAAGTTTTCAAGTGAGATGTGAAAAGCGTCAACCACCTTCTCATTTCCAGCGTCGCTCCGTGATCTTAGCAGGAGACTGACGCACAATCAGAATGTGAGGAAGTTTCATTCCTTTCTTTGTCCTGAGAGATGGGATTTTTGATTCAGATGGGATTCTGCATCCCATGGGGCCGAGTTTTCTTCTGGTGGGATGTTGGTCTGTCTAACAGTCTGTCAGTCTGACACGTTAGTCAAGCGTGAAGCATCTCGACAACTATCGACTGGATTGCCATGAAATTTTGGGATAAATATTCATGGTCACCAGATGCTGAATCTTCACAAGTTTGTTGATTCCCAAACTTTTCATGTAACACCAACAGGTCAGAATTCGACCTTGTCCAACACTTCAGCTTATAACAGGATGTCTCTAAAAGTCCTGATCAGCCTCTTCTGTGTTTTAATTAATGCTAACATAACATACTAGCATGCTCATGTTATTTAAATATTGCAAGCTAAACCTCAACAGGTTATAATATATTATTATTAAAGGAGTATTTAAATAGTATTTTTACATAAATTTGTGATGTAAAAATTGCAAAACTGCAGTTCCCTTTGGCCTGATATGCTGATTGTTTTGGTGTTGTGATTCGCTCTTATCGCTCTCATCAGCATCATTTCCAGCAGCAAAAAAAGCTCTGATAAAGTCACAAAGGTGGCAACAACCTGCTGAATGAACATAGTGGAGTATTTAGTAGCTAATGAGCAGGATATAACCTTCAGGAGTCAGTGGAGACCAAAGCAGAGCTAAAAGGAGGCTGAGCACTGGGCCACTGCTCCAAACAGATGCTAATGTTGCTCTGTGTCAGATGGATGTACACATTGTGCAGCACTCACATTACTTAATGTTATTTTCAATTTCCGTCTCCAAAAAGTGGCTATAAAAGTTGTCCCTGTACTTTTTCTACTGTTCATCCATCCACAGATTTGTTTTTCGGGTGTGTTGTGAGCATCCCTTCCGTTAATAGTCTGTCGGTTTTTAGACCCGTTATCTGCTTATACCATTTTAAATTGATTCCTTTGAGCACTTTTTCAGATTAAGGACAGCATCCTTTTTTTCACTGAAGTCGTCTCGCTGTATATTGACGCCGCTAAATGAGGCTGCAGTCCATACATGAACTGGCGGATGACTTGTGAGAGTGCTGAAGGTTATTGAGGGAACTGAAGTGGAACTCAAAGTGGAGGCCTCATGAATACTGTCACCGCTGTCCCAAATACTAATGTTCACATCCTCTTCTCTTCCCCCCCACCCCACCCACTTTCATGCAAGTGTTGCACCTTTTTTAATACCTTTTCCCATCTGGCTCGCTCTAAACGTTGCAAATGATCCCCTCTTGTTAAAATTTGTTTCCGTCACGTTCTCTCTCTGTCCCTCCTCCTCCTTCCATCTCGGCTCTTCCCCGCTGCTCTGGTCTATCGCTCCATATTTTCTCATGCTATCTGTCTCACTGTCTGCTCCCCCCGCCCTCCCCTGCCTCCCATCCTCTCTCCCTCTTTCTCTCTCTCTTTCTCTGGCTGGCTGGTTGATTCATTTTATTGTCTGCTCTCTGCAGGTATACCCTCGGAAGAGCACTCCTGCTGTGGACAGGCTGTGTGTGGGCGTACCTGCCGCAGAGGTGAGCCAAATGCTGCTGAATCACACGAGCAACCTTTTCAAGCCTATGGTATAGTCTTTTTGCTTTCATCCACGTTAGAGGACGATCTTGCATTTGCACATTCGATAATTGCGTTTTCCGAATGCACAAGCACCAACACCCACTTTGGAGAAAATATTAAATCCTGTGTTGCCTGTGAAAATATTTGGATACGATTTGACTACATTATACACAATCAATTCACATTTGAATATTAATGATAATATTTACAAAATATTGACACATGAGAGCAAGGAGCAACGAGCAGCGATTCTCTGTCTGGGCTTTGATTTAACAGTTTTTTTTTTTTTATTTCTTGAAGATTTGAATTGGCTTGCTCTTCTTTTTTTTTTTTTACTGAGTCGAATCAAAATATCTTCCAAACGCGGCTCAGAGGAGGCGTCAGGAGGAACACTAATCTCCTTATCGGGCTTGTTTCCTGCCATTATGCCACTGCCAAGCATGTGTGTGCTGGAAAACACACGAGCAGGCCGGCGGAAGAGCATCGCCAGGGCGACGGAGTCTGGAGCGAAGGCACGAGGACGCACTGATGTTCGGTTCAATAGATTAGCAGTGGGGAGTTAAATTAACCAGATACAACAAAGGAGAACTTTTAGGCAAGAAAGCTTTGTTGGAAATTGACGTGCTGTCAGTGTGAAGCCTCGTTACTCATTATAACATGTTATCCATTACACACACACACACACACACACACACACACACAGCAGCAGCACTGGAAGCTTGATTTAAACATAATCTCAAATGCTGACAGGCAATCGTGTTAGGTAGGCTCTCCGGTGGTATCCATCCACCGTGCCACTGTTTACTCGGAGCCCAATGTAAATGCCAGTGGAATATTGTGATTCACGGGGCTCTGCTGATCACACACTGCATCTCCATGCATTATTTACATCAAGCTTAGCCCTCTTCTATGCATTCACAAGCACAGGTCACAAACAAGCAGGGATCAATGAATGACAGAAATCAAATATTTATGCCGGAGCACCTAAGGCTGGGTCACGTGACCGCGGGGCTGTGCGGAAAACGACTTCCTGCCGCACGGCCTCCAGAGGGAGGTAAAATCAGCAGCATTAGGGAGAAGAGACTGAGAGAGGAGGATAGTGTTTGTTGTGGGAAATTACAGAGGCAGGAAGAAATGCTGTTGGGAACGGTCGGGCTTGTACAGTATTTGTTGCTGTGCGCCCGCCGTGTTGGTTTAGCGTTTGTTGTTTGTACACAGAAGAATATCAATTTCTTATTTCGCTAAACACTGAACCTCAGTTGTGTGCGGCAAACAAATAATTACATTGTCTATAGATCAACTTCATTAAAGGGTTTAATAGGCATTTGTTCAATAGGAAACTCATCTACATGCAGAATATTCCAAATGTCGCCCAGCATCATTGTCTCCAGTCCGATGAGGCTTGTGTCTACAAAACGCTTTTTTCCTAACGGAGGCCTCCCCTCGTTGTCTCCGCCAGTGTTTCGGGTTGCTGGGAATCAACGGGGCCGGGAAAACCACCACGTTCAAGATGCTGACAGGAGACATCCCAGTCTCCAGTGGAGAGGCCTTCCTAAATGGATACAGGTGAGGCGCCAACTCCCACCAGTGCACCGAGTAACTCATCATAATTAGCCACCCAAGATGGCTGCTCAGATGGGGATCGAGCTGAGGTGGGAGTTTTTTTTTTTCCACAGCTCACACCTTTTCTCAGCTTCTCTTGTTCTGTGTAACACGGCTTTCTGTTTCTCTATCTCTCTTACCTCTTGCTCTTTTGTTTTTTTGTCGGCCGGGTAGTTTTTCGATATCTCTTATACATTCTGCCATCTCTGCCTTTTCAACTTCGCCTCTCTCATGTCTCCTCACTGCGATATTCTCAGAAATGCTGAAGACTCTGCTCTCGCTTTTTCCTCCTGCCTCTTGCACATATTTCATTCCTTTTCACATCCTCTCCCTGTACCTTGCTCTGTTCTGTTTTTTTTTTTTCTGTCTCTGCCTTACAGAATCAGTCATAGGAAATCTTTGTACATGCCAAAAAAGTAACTTGACACCGGCAATATGAGACTCAAGCGCTTGAGCGAGGGAAGGCTCGCTCTTCCTTATTTTTAGGAGCAAACAAGCTGAACATGGCTGAGCTTGGTTTGGTTTTGCGTCACAGTTGTTACGAGGTGTTAATCTGATAATTGACTTTGTGTTCAGCACAGAAATGGAGCTGAATGAAGCAACGCAGCAGTGCGAATGTTGATTAACGCTGGTAACCGAAATCAAAGATGAGTCCCAGAGACCTTTAGGGGAAACAAAAACTGAATGAGAGCACGCCCACACTTCTGTTTTCAGCTCATTACGCTTTCTGTGCATTGGCAGGGAAAATGATGGGCAGAAAAGAAGAAGCAGCATCTGTTAAGTTCTCTTTTGATATCGACTGTCTGATCTGAGATCGTGTCAACAGTGGCTCGCCGGTCGTCCCTTGTTGTGGACGGCCGAGAACGAACTGAGGGATGACCTCGGTCGGGATTGTGTTCAATGAATTTTCAAACAGTAAACTTGTTTGTCCTCAGAAGGTCCCATTTCTTCCAATCAAAATTTCTGCCAACTTTCAGTTTTTGGTCTGACCTGAGGTGGCGTTCACATGAATTGTCAGGAACTCATTTTTTGACGTCACAAACGAAAGTAAATGTTCGATTAATGGTAGGAAACTTTATAATTTTTTGCTCACATGTAATTTATAATAGGTTGTAAATGTTAGTTGCTTTATTTCCTTTATTAATCAGGAAAGATATTTATTTGCATGAACCCTGATATCAAACAATATTTTAGGGACAATAACACAAGACATCTTCTTTTTTAGCATCTATGTTGTTACCACATTACAACTTAAAAACTTGACTTCCCACCTTAGTAAATGTGATCATCCGAGGAGCACGTGAATACATCCCGCTGTGGCCCAATCTGCCCATCTGCCGCTAACAAACTAAAAGGTGGAGCTACTTAAAAAGCCGCGGTGAGACGGAGACAAAGCTGAACCAGCCAAAGGCCACATAACCTCCTGTTATCATGGAGCTTTATCAAAGCTAAAACAAAACGTAATATGAGATCAGTAAAGCTTTCAGTTCACTATGGCCTCCCAGCAGCCTCCAGACACATCAAATCACATTTAGCCTCCCTCAGGCTGACAATCACTCCTGGAAAATAACATTTGAGAGGGAAAAATGGGTCCAATATTATTTTGGAGAAAAAAAAGCGAAGCAGCTGTAAAAAGAAGAAAGAAAATCAGCTGTAACGTTTGTTGCCTACAGGTGGTGAAAGTATTAATATTGCGGAAAGGCCAGCATCCATGTCATTATTTTACTGGCCTCTAGAGGGTGCTGCTGGAAAAATATTAGAGAGCTCGATTTTTTTGTTGTTGCTTTGCTTTTGGAGACACTCATTTGAGACCACGAGTACAGAATGTGAATCGAGCCTCTCTGCTGCTCTGTATTAGTTCAGAAGAGTCTTAAAATGAAATGACGGCCTTGACCGGCTCAGCTGTGATTTTCACTTTCTTCTCTTTGAAATACAATCAACGACGTGAAGAAATGAAGTGTTTGCTTCTCGGCCTTCTCGCTGTAGTTGTGTATTTGGCATCACGCTCTCTCTCTCGTAGATTTGTGATGTCAAACGTGGCGTCCGCTGTCACATCTCTAACGTGTTTCTCTTTGCCAGCATACGAACACAAATGAGGGATGTGCACCACAACCTGGGCTACTGTCCCCAGTTTGATGCTATTAACGAGCTGCTGACTGGAAAAGAGCATCTGGAGTTTTACGCCAGGTTACGAGGGGTACCCGAAAACGAGGTCACCATGGTAAGCCTTCTCATCCTTGTACCTTTAAAATTGATAGACTGATGTTGTGACTTCAACATGAACGTAGATTAGTCATCACGCTTTTGTAATTAAAACATCAAAAACCTACGACTTGAAGACATTATTTCCTTTCACAGTGTTTTTCTATTTTCACCATCAAAATACTTTGCAGCTCGAATGCATGCAGGCCGAGTTGAAGTGCACGTCGAAGTGATAGATAACCTCAATGGGGGAAAAGCCATACATAATGAAAAATGGCCGGTGGTGGAAGAGCAGCAGCTGTGGGTTATGGCTCTACATTATTCACCATGCCCGGTGGTGTGGCCGGCCCTGTGCGGCCTCTCTGCTCGCCTCTCTCGCCGCCCGCTTCTACAACAGCGAGATCAAAAGAGGAAGAAGCTGGCGGCGACCGAGGGCCTCAGACCCGGCGCCAGGTCTTTGATCTCTCCGCTGCGGTGTAAAGGGACCTATGTGCGCTGTTAGCATAACTCTTAATTTTACTGCGGCCCATTGTGTTATGTTCTTTCGGTGGCGGTCCTCGATCCAAATTGAGCCCTTGTGTCGCCGCATTTGCATATTCTGCAAACAGGAATGTCCACATGTACAGTATGCTGAAAATGTACAGAGGGCGAAATGTCTCACAGCTTCCATTTATTATCTCCTTTCACATTGTGCACTTTAGTGACGCTGTGGTTTGACAAGACGTTGTTTTTAATGGCGAGGAGAACAGCAAAGCACCTCAGCAGCCTGTGATTAAGGCCTAACAGCGATGCCAGCTGTCACGCCTCGTCCTTGAAAACGGCAGAGCATAAATGCATCGCAGATCCAAGCCAAAATAGCATCAATCACCAAGGGTTTGATGATGCAAACACTCTTCTTGACACCGTAATGGGTTTGGCCACTTTGATTTCTGTCTTCAAAAGGTGGCCGAGTGGGGGATCCAGAAGTTGGGGCTGGCCAAGTATTCCAAGAAGACGGCGGGAACCTACAGCGGCGGGAACAAACGCAAGCTCTCGACGGCGATGGCCCTCATCGGCTGCCCTCCTGTGATTTTCCTGGTGAGATATATCTCCGCCGTCGTGTTGTACATGATGATATGCCGCTGTTTCATTAAGACTTAAGGGTGTAACGCTTTAAATCAATATTGATGCCGTGCAGATGTTTGGATTACAGCAGATGAGCTATTTTTCTCTTTACAAGCACACAGAGACCCGACTGTAGCAGGAAGATGATAGAGTGCAGGAATTTGGGGGAACGTATGCTTTCAAGTGAGGAGCAGGCAAAAAAAAAAAGGAAAAAAAGATTTGGATCAGCGTTGTAAATCCTTACTGAATTTCCCAAAGGATTACAAGTACATTACTCGCGGATGAGAGGGGTGTATTTTTCAGGGGTCACTCGCCGGTCGTGTTTTAATTCTTCTTTTTTTATTTCAAGAGCGATTCCTGTGGAAAAAGCGAAGAGCACACAGAACCGTGTTTGCCTGTATTAAAATTCCTATTCATCAGGACTTGCAAAAAGCATTTTCTCACTGATGGAAGATTAATGCAGGAATGAGTCAGAACACGACGCGTCACATGGTTTCAATTAAGCGGCTTTAAATGCGCATTAGGAAGTTGTGGCCGTGTTATTAGGAGGGACAAACTTTAATGACCTGAAATCACACTGGGGGCTCCCTGAGGGGGGGCGCTGACCAAAGTCGACATTTTCATTAAGATTATTGCAATTTTCACTTGTTATCCCACGTCCCACCCACCACATCCCATGGTCTAATAAAGCAGAAATGGTATATTATATAAATACATTTTAATGTCAGTTCATGCTGTTTAATTTGCTGCCTGCAAACTGTAATAAACGCATTACTTTGCCTGATTTAAAGCAATCCATCAGATTATCCTGCTAATAACGATTTAATGAGTAATCTGTCAAGTAATGAGTAATCCATAATAAATTACATTTAACAGAATAATCTTTCCAGATGTTTCTGCTTCCTGGCTCAAGATGCACTAAAGCAAACCTACTTATTTAGTCGCCTAGGCCAGACTAGCCTTCACTTTGAGGCAGTGGGATAATGTGTTGTCAGTGTCTGTGTCAGTTTCAGTATTGTGTGCCGGCCCAGGGAGCTCAGGCGGGCCTTGAGGCAGTGCCACGTAGGGGTTTGCACAGGGACACATTGGGCACGGTGATGGAAACACCCCTTGGGATTTGTAGGACTGTGCTGGTGAGAGAGAGCCAAGCCTGGAACGAAACCAGCCAATGGACTGAGTACTGTCACTCTCTAATCATGCATGGGCAGACTAGCCCTGAGGAAAAAGAAACAGAAAGTCACAGAGACTGTGTGTGTGTGTGTGTGTGTGTGTGTGTGTGTGTGTGTGTGTGTGTGTGTGTGTGTGTGTGTGTGTGTGTTTTACTGTGCAGGAGTGTGCTTCAGCATGTGTCTGTGGAAATGGACTCAGACTTTACCTCTACCTTTGTCTGTATTTCCTTCTCCAGTCTCCTATTTTTGCTTTATAGTTTTATGTTTACCTGCACATATGGGTGGCAAATTAAAGGAAGAATCCTAATTAACAGCTTTGGATAATACTCTTGGCCTTTACTGAACAGACTGAATGCCAATTAGCCAAAAAATATTCCCTCTTTTGTTTTGAAAGCACTGTCTAACACATCAGTCCAAAAATCCATAGTTATTCTGTTTTGGTTGAGATGTGACATCTGATTTATGTTGCATTTTACCACTCATTAATTTTATTGTCGGCTTTATTTGTCTCTCATCTGTCTATATGTGTTGCACACCCATCATTAAAAGTAGCTCTGGGCAGTTAAAGTTATACAATGACTTCCTACATTCTTAAACGACGTGCTGACATTGAATATAATTTAAATTGTTTTAAAAGAGTTTACATGTGTTGCAGGATGAGCCGACCACCGGGATGGACCCCAAAGCCCGGCGCTTCCTGTGGGACTGCATCCTGAGTATCATCAAACAGGGACGCTCGGTCGTCCTCACGTCACACAGGTGCGACATCACTCTTCTTCTGTTGATCTGCTCTGACGGGTCCGCTCGCTAAGACCGAGCCCAAATATTTTGACTCTTCACCGGGGGGAAGCAGGTCGACCGTAAAATGAGCACGAGCCATAAATATTATAATTGTAATAATTGGAGTTACGCTTTGGTTGAAAGGTATTGTTTCCTGTGTGGCAGCTGATGCTGGCTGCCAGAAACACATTGGCTCCTATCAAGCTTTCATGAAGCACGAGGGCATATTGACTGACTGCTGCTTTTTTTTTTTTTTTTGCCATGAAAAGAGAAACTGTCAATATCAGTGCTGAGTCTTTTCATTATCCAGAAGCTTCCTGGAGTGAAGTTAGTTTTCCCAACTTTTTTTTCTTCTGCTGCGATGGCCAGTTTTGGACACAAAAAATAGAGAAAAACCTCATTTTTTATCAACCTTATAGTCGATATGGAACATTTAACAATGTGCAATTCATTTCGCCATTTTCCCAAATTGCCTGGGTTTTTGAATCATTTGTGCTCCTGGCAGCGCACGTGCATAATCTGTGCTGCTGTTTCCTTTTGGAATATATTATTCTCATTACATGTGTTGCCTTCATGGAGGAAATAAAAGCATTTGTTGTTGTCGCAGGCAATGTGGCTGAGCGGCATCCAATCGTCCATGGCGTGACCAGGTGGTTGTGTTTTGTTAAGTGGCAGATTCACCAGGTTTTACAAAGTCATAATCCTAATTGCGCCATTCCTCAGAAAGGCTTCACAGGCTTTTGCCTCAACTACAAATGACTCTTGCTCCAGCCCAACACTGAAAGAGAAAAAATGAGATAATAAGAACTACAGATGGTCCCTTCCTCTGCCTCTAATTACCAAATTTGTCGTCCATTTAAGGTGTCAAAGCAGACATGCTAAAACTCAAACTTTAACTGTAAAGGAGAAGGAAAAAGTTTCAGTAAATCAGTAGAGGTTTTTATCTGCAAAATAATGTGAGTTGGTCTAAAATTGATTGAGTTCCACCTTTTTAGAAAAACCATCTGTGATCAATGTTATAGCCTTGAGCACGGCACATTTTAGCAGTTGAATGAAAAGGACAGACCTTGCAAAAAATCCCTGAAGTGCCCCCATTTCAACAGACCCATTGTAAGTTGGCATCATTATTTTTTTTTTTGTAATCTGGCATCTTAAGGATCTGGTATTATTTCTCCTTTTTTATTTATCGGGCAAATCTTCCTCCCCCTCTGTCTTTCAATAGCATGGAGGAGTGTGAAGCTCTGTGCACTCGCATGGCCATCATGGTAAACGGTCGCTTCAAGTGTTTCGGGAGCATCCAGCATCTGAAGAACAGGTAAGGGTCCTTCTTTAACCATCGAGTGCGTTAGAGCGAGAGTAGAATACGGAAAAAAAAAAAAAAATCTTTGAAGCTCCTTGAAATGAGATGAAAGAAATCCCTGTCTCCCATTGGGCTCTTCTGTTATTTATACTGTATATATAAATAAGATAAGGCAATGTACATCTGTAATAAAAGAAAATTATTCAAGATTTTCGAGGAAGAATGGAAAGAATGCATATTTTTCTTTTCCATTCGTTGCTGAAGAAGGACTCTATAGGAGATACACAATTTATCAGAAAGCATGTGGAGCCTCACGTAACCTCTGCAATGTCAATATTATAAATGAATGCTTTAACATTCTGGCACATACATTCATTTGCTTTCTTGCCAAGAGTTCGATGAGAGGACTGATTGATATCACTCTCAAATATGTGTGTTTATTATAAGGCTAGAAGGCCGGAAGCCAATTATCTTAGATTAGAAAGACTGGAAACAGAAACACATAGCCTGGCGATAGATAATAATAAGAAGGAGAAGTAGATGTTAGCTGACCAGCTGTTTGCTCAAGCTTCATATTTAATGTTGCAGTATTAATGTAAGTCTTGGCAACGAAACAAATAAGTCCATATCCCCAAACAAACAGAACACCCTCACAGAAAAATGGCCTTGATTTAGAGGGGTGGGGGGGAACGAACGTGACACCGTCATCAGCGCAATCAAAGCAGCAGAAATGGCAATTTACATAAACAGGTGAGTTTCGAACACCAATCAGCGAAGAGAACAGATAATTGTGTGATAGGATCCAGGCCCACAGACGGCCTCTCCTAATGAGATCCTCACCTGTTTATATAAATTGTCATTTCTGCTGTTGTGATTACGCCGACAACGCCTTATAGCTGAAACTGACTCGCAGTAAATAAGACTACTCCTCAGTGAATGCCAATGCTGTGTTTAGCTTTATCTTTAGCTTTAACCCTGTTCAAGATTCAAAGCTGTGTCTGATGCTAATTTTCTCTAATATTTGTATTGATAGTGCTTTTTATTTGTATTTGTTTTTGCTTCCTCTCGTGATTCACTCCCTGAAAACTCATTACTCATTTGTGTTCATAAAAATTACACATTTAGAATTTTGGTCCACATAAAAAAAATGCTTAGATGTAATTCTATGCATTTGCCTTTGCCATATGGATCATGTGTTCAATTCTACAATTTACAATTTGGGATCTAATATGCAAAAGCTTTCTTTCAGTGTACTCATTAACATGATTGTATCGATTTCACATGAAACGATCCATATACGAGGTAAATGTGCAGACAGACAGGTCTCTGGACATCAGGTTAGTCTTCCACCATTATCTCAGTTTCACATTTGTTTCTCTACAGACCCATAAATTCTGTCTCCACCGTCCCCGTCCATATGCACACCCTTAATAGGCTTTGTACACGTCTCTTAATGCGTTTTGTTACGTCTCCATCGCAGATATCCCCTGCCCTTAACTCTTAGCGCTCGGCTCCTCTCTCTGATATTCTTCTGACATTTCCCAAGGCCGGCACTTATGCCCCGAGCCCTGCATGTAACAGTGAGGCCCATCCATTACCTTAGGTACAGTCTGGTGACATTATTACCACTCCATTGTGTGATCTTGTAAGAGGAAGGACGTTCCTCACACACACACATGCACACACACAAGAGCTACGTGCACGGCAGGGATATGTGGCGACGATCGTTGGGCGGAGAGAAAGATCAATACACCTGGGATGTGGGGTGGAGCAGACCATTTTTAAAGTCGCGCAGGGGATTAGGGGAAACGCCTGGAACGGCGAGGAGGGTTCAGCCGTGTCAAGGGTATTTCACATCAAGAGCGTTAATGTCATATCATTGGCCGCCGTCTGACTGCGGAGAGGCAGATTGTGGATGGAGCTAAAAAAAAAAAAAAGGGTGAGAACGAGGGAGAGTTGAGAGGCGAAGGGCTGAAGTGGGAGAGCGATGTACCAATCAGTCCCTCCCAGATGTTAGGGTAATTGACAGATCCTGTGTGTCAATTACATTCTGTCTGTAGGGGGACGAGCAGGGTGGTGTAAATAATTTATGAACCACGCAGGAGGTGTAGGATAGGTAACAGCCGCAGGGGGAGGTGGAGGGGGGTGGGGGGTTTCGGCCTGAGAGGGAGGAGAACAGAGGGTTAACACATGTCCTACTTCACTTGACATGCTATCAGGTAAAAGTGAGAGATAAGCGTGACGTCGACACTGATTCTCGCCGTCCTTATTTTAGATCTCGCGCCGACGATTTACACGCCGCTGAAATGCTATCGCTCAGTTCTTGCCACGCAGTGAATAATTTCTAATTAAGCGTCCCTATCTCCGCCGCGCTTGGTGTAATTAATGTTTCATGAGGTGTGGGACCCTGTTAATGACTGAAAAGGCAATTAAGGACTGTCTTCTCTGTTTTCTTTTCTCGTCACTATCCCACCACATGTTTGTGCTGCCATGTTGCCCCCCCTACACACACACGCACACTCACTCCCACCCTGCTTTAGCATGTGATCCAGCGTTGTTTCAGTTGTTGCGAGCCTCATCAATCCAGCTTGGAACAGAGCGTCCAGTATTCTGCCTCCACATTTGAGTCCATAATGTGGGTATGGAGGGGCTGATTCTCACAAATGCACAAGCTGCTGCCGGTTTGCAGATGGGAAGAGTTCCATCAGACAGCAGGGGTTGAAGTGGAGGGTGGTGCATGGGGGGAGGGCGGGATGGCGATAGAGGCAGGTGGCGTACGCCGTTGTCACACGGCGTGAGCGGCTGACCTGCAAAGCTGGAGCTGCCGCTTCTTCTCCCCCCCCACCACCATCACCCCCGCACCCCCCAACGTCTCCATCTCTTTCTCATCACAAGCCCCTGAAAGGAGTGCAGAATCTCACCGCGGGGGCAGCTCTCACATTTTGACCCCCTATTGCTCACCCTCCCACATTCGCCTCCCCCCATCGCCTCCTCTCCTTCAAAAACCTCGCGCCATATTACCCTTATTTATTCCTCCCTCTGCTACTCTCAGGTGGCAGCGCTTCCAACCCAGCCATCCAAGTGCTTGTTAGTGCTGCCCCCTTTAGTTCAGCGGTGACCCTGTCTTTATCACCGAGATGCCCTTCTGCTGCTTTAACAACCCCGCCTCTGTGTATCAATCAAGCCCCAAATGAGCCAAAATAGCCCATTTAAACTGCTAGAGAGGTGGTCAGCATGTGAGAGGGGCTGAAGGTTTCATTTGGCCGGCGGATTCTGAACAGCGGGGCAGCCATCTTTAGAAGCCCCTTCATTATCTCCCTCCGCGGCCGTTAAGAACCCCCCCTCCTTACCTGTCCTGATATTGAGCCCCTCCAATCAATCACACTTCGAGGAATTTATGAAAGGCTGATGGGGAAGGGGAAAAATAAATAAGTGAAAAAAAAAAAATGCAAGAGGCTGTAAATAGTGCTTTAGTACAGCGGTGTGCTGGTATGAAAGCTCCCAGGTGTTAAGTAAACCCAAATGAAGTGGAGGAACCAATAAAAGCAGCTTCAAAGCTCCCCTATAATCTTGTCAGTTAGGAAGGACACCCACTAGCCGATGCAGGATTTTCCTCTGATTGATATCATTCATATCCCCTCTTCTTAGAGTACCTGCAGTAAGTACACACCACAGCCCAGAGTCTTATTTTCTCCTCGGTTAAAGCACGTCGTGATATAAAAGTTGGGGGGTAAAGTGCCTTTAATGCATTAAGGTAATGCGGTGTGGGCGCTGGAGAGTTTTTACAAGAGTGGCGTCTAAAAGTTTGGATCAATCCCCCGAAGTTGACGTGGAGGAGTCCAATAAACTCCCTCCCACTCGCCCTGCGTCAGCTCTGCAGGTGTGCCATTAACTAAATAGTTTACGGCTTTTAAGTGCGTGTCACCCGCCGAGATGGATGACAAAATAATTCTCTTTACGGTTTACAATGCATCAGCGGCGTAGGTGTAATTAAGACCTGCAAGAACGTCGACAGACACAGATGGTGCACTGTATATGTACTGTACGTCTCTGAGAGCTGTCTGCACTCAAAATGTCTGACATCTTTACCCTTGGTAGTTGGTGAGGATCTTAA
The DNA here is from genome assembly GCA_037975185.1 of Centropyge bicolor. NCBI lineage: Eukaryota > Metazoa > Chordata > Actinopteri > Pomacanthidae > Centropyge > Centropyge bicolor. The sequence continues at coordinate 4,661,215 of JBBMOC010000030.1, forward strand.
TTTATGTGGGTTCTCGTACAGACATCAGTTTTATCACGGCTTTTTTTTTGTGCTCACGAGCAAGGAACGCACTCGCATCTACATCCACATTCTTCAAGGTCTGCAGAAATTGCTTCGCGGCTCTCCATATTTTATTGCGTCCGCGTTGAACTATGCATGTTTGAATATCCCGTCGTAATAACCTTTACAGGCAAGATGACGGCCTTCATGTAAGATTACTTTTGAAGCACGATATTGCCTGCAATCACCTTGTAAATACGTCTTCGCACAGAAGCAGGCTGTCACGACTAATCGCTGAAAAACTAGCACTAAGGACGGATTAAACGCTTTTTATTTGAACACAATAAATTTGACTCAAGGTCCAATCAGCTTTTATCCAAAGCTTTCGACTGCGTGTCATGACGGACCTTGAGTTAAGATTGATTTGCCTAACTGCTGCTTCCACAGTCGTGTGTGAACTTCATGCACTTTCAACTCTGACCCCAATGATTAACACTGAAAATTCTGACAGTAGTTTTCGCATATTAGTTTTAGATAAATATGATGCGTCAATTTTGTGCATTCGTTGAATGTATAACAGTTGTAATGCACTGTATTAGTAAAAGGTAAAGTATGGAGCAATGATGGATGAGTGGACCTCCATTTTGTTTCTGTCTCATGCTCTATTAGGACGTGGATGACAGGATGCATATTCCTACCAACAGCTTCATGCTATGACAGCCAGTGGTGGTCATTTTAAACTTCAGCTTTAGCCTTATTGTCACCGAGGGGAAATTGCAGCCAGGTAAACACGCCGAGAGTTGGACACATAAAACATGATAAAATGACAAGCGACAACATAAAAGTATTTTCAGCCATCGCCATCTGATCCAGCCATCAGTGCTTCTAAGATCACCCCTCGATAGTTATTTAGGAAACTCATCATCAGCTGAGTCATCATGAGTATTTAAGTTTGGTGGCCTGAGAGATAAAAGAATTATTCACCCTATTAGACCTGGCCTTTGGTCGACTAAATCTCCGCCGGAGGGGAGAAGCTCAAACTCTCCGCGCAGAGGATGAAGAGGACTCTCCAGCCTTTGAAATTGCTCTCTTACGGAAAATGTGAGCCAGATCAGACAGTTTATCACCGATGATCTTACGGGCCGGGTTTTCGCTATATGTCGCAACCTGTTCTTTTCACCTCCGGAGAGATTACCAAACCGAGCAGCAATACGGAAAGCGATGACTCGTCCATGAAGCTGTAGAAGAACATTTACTACACGTCCCAGAGTGCTTTGCTTTTTTTTACAAACTGCCAATCACTTTTGATCAGCTTATTATGAATAACGTGCCGAGAAATGTAACATCATGCTCATAAATAGAAAAGAAAGAGATGGCAAACATGGATGTAAACAATGCAGGATTTGAAATATAGAAAGGAAATGCCTTCTTAGATTACAAATCTCTGCTTTTCTCATTCAAAGATCAGCTACCCATCCATCTATCCCCCCATTAATTCATCCCTCTGTCCTCGCGCTGCCTGTGGAGCCTCTGCGCAGAGCTCTGTCAGCTCCCCCTCCAGGAACTAAGGAAGTTTTTTGGATGACTTCCTGCCTCATCAAAGCACCAGACCACCCAAGCCACTCTGTGACCTCTTGCCCCGCGTCCGCCCTCCCCCCCCTGCGGACACAAATACAAGGTTTGGCAGCGGTGAGGGTGACCTTTCCCGACTCCCTCAGATGAAGGAAGGCAGCGGAATTATTTTTTCTGCCTGTCATGCCCTTATCTGTGTCTGGCTGTTGTTTGTTTTAAATTACATGGAAGAACGACTTTTCCAGCGGGCTGGGGTGGAGGAGAGGATTCAGGCAGAAATTACAGCGTCTCTGCCGTGCCGCGTTGAGCTGCTGTATCATATCTCTAATGTAAAATATTATGAAAGGATTAGTGGTGACAATGTGGCGCAGTCATGACTTTAAACATAATCCATTCATTGTTTCCTCTAAAGCTACATTCAACCCCAAATTGCAAAGATCTCGCTTTTTAGCTTTCAAATCACCAGTTGAAAGCTAATTAATTGTTTCAGGCATAACGCACTATTGTCGTGAACATGCAGCGTAGTGCAGACTCTGTTTAAACACATCCGAGCTTGCCGCTCCCTTTGCAGGCAGAGTTTATTTGAGGAGAGCCAAGACCGACAGTGTATCAAAGATGAAAGAACTTGTTTTGTTGTGAATACAGAGGCAGAGTAAAAATGATGAATATGAAAGGAAGATATTTTTCCCAAAGTGCTGCCTGAAGCCCCCGTGTAGCTGCGGAAAGAAAGGAAATAAAAATAAGGTAGGCAGGGAGAGAGAATGAGGGGAAGCTAATTGATAAGCCCTTTTACTGTCACTGACAAGCAGCATTTCATTACCCGCATTCGCCCCGAACCCTTTCGCCAAACCCTTTCACCACATTGCTTCCTGGCCTTATTGGATTTTTGCAAAAAAAAAAAAATGTTTTTGCATCTCGGCCGAGCTTGGCAGCCCCTGGACAAAGCACATTTCCTGAGCCGGCAGCCATAATAAACACAAGGAGATTATGGTCATAGTCTTGATTGGATGATGAATTAAGCTTGATGTGTGGGGATGGCTGTGATGTGGTGGTGGCGGCGTCTGATTACAGACTGTGTAGTAGTCTGTTGCATCTTATAAAAATCACCAGAAATTATGCAGCTTTGCACAATGAGAGATTTTGTCTGCCCACACGTGATATGAGACGTCTGCTTGCTGCGTGTGCAAACCAAAGCAGATATGCATTGTTACAGGAAGTGGTGGACACTTCATGTAGCTGTTGTGTCTTTACGTGCAAACAGCTTAGAAGAGCTTAAGTCTTTTGGTGACACAGCAGCTGTATAACATTTTGCATTGTGCACTGATGTGAGAAAAATTCACACTCGCACTCTTTTGGACTGAGCACCTGGATGTGCCTGTGTTTTCACACTGGTTGTAAGTATTAAACACCCAATTTTATTCATGAACCTTTCATTATGAAAATGGCCAAATGAACATATTACATTAACAAGTACCCATTAACCAGTACCAAGTCCTACTGTGTAATATCCCTGATTATTACATTCATTTCATGCCTAATTTCATTGGCAAACATGAATCATAATCATATTAAGATGGAATGTAGTCATGAAAATAAAAAATTAAAGGGTTTGAATACTAAGTGAAGGGAGCTTCTTGACGAAGGACAAAGCGGTGCTGCTACGTTGTAATTTGTTTTGTGCCATCACGCTGGAGTCGTCGTCGACTTCCCTGTTCCTCTGATGATCATTATGATCCTGCTTTTCCTTTGCACTTTGAGCTAATGAAGCCCCGCGTACTCAATGAGCGCCTGGCAAAAGGAACAATATTTCATGGCGAGTGTGAGCAGGGCTCAGGTCAGTATAATAGGAGTATAATTTGGTAGAGTTGAAGGGTTGTCTAAAGGGCAGTTGCTTAATTAAGCGCTAACATGCTGATACTTGCAGGGCACCCATAGTTGTATCCACATGATGTGTACTACATAATATGTCTTGGAGTTTCATGGGGATGCTTTTGATCACCCACGGTGTGCAGCCCCTGAGGAGATCACAGTGCAAGCACGGTTCTCAGATCCTCCCTGTACAGTAGGTTTGACGCAGATGGCTGTGGCACACTATTCAGTCTATTTCATCATGAAATGGGAAATAGTCCAGCCACCACCGCACATCGTCTGCATTCTGGTGTGTGATTTTATATCCCCCCTGACATCGCCGCCAATTTACGCATGTGCATATTTATACGTTACTATCTTTGATTCCTTCACAGGGACCGCGATTCTAACAAACACGAAATCTTTGCGTTAGCAGCTGTAGATGGTGTAGCAGGAAGCAGAGGTCACTGGATATGGATGTAATGATGCAGGAGGTGATTGGTGCCGATGCCAGCTCCGGCAGATTACTCCGAATGTTCTCCTGTCTCACATCAAGAAAGATGCCTTGGCATGATCAGATTCGAATAGTAGCACTAAAAAAAGACGCATTCTTTATGGAAGCTAGTATGAAACCCCCATGGAGCCCATTCATTGTACATCTCAGCAGGGGGGAGTGGGACCAACCAGGTCACCAGTGGGAGAGGGGCCCTCAAAAAGTCTGGACTGAAAGTCTCTCTGTTTACAATCCTTTCTTAGTAATTAGTGCTACAACTAAATTAAAATTGACTGAGGCTTAACTTTTTATCTAAACTAATTTCTTTCAAAAGAACAGAGTTTTAGCAAATATCAAAAGTTAGATTAGATGGATGCACCATGAATTATAAATTAGTAACATGAATTAATCTGTCGTGATCATACTAAGCACGCCTTATGATTTTTTTTTAGATAGATTAAGTGTAGTGAAATTGTAAGACTAGCACTTATTGGAAAGTTGATTCTTTATTATTTAGTCTTAGTATTCTTTAGCTCTGTCTTTAACATTGGGAACAAACACTTAAACATGAAGAAAATAATCTTAAGTGTAATACTTCACACAAACCGCCAATGTTAAAGGTATCACACAGTAATTTTAGGCCACAGGATGTTAAGAGTAGATGTGGTATGAACAGTTCATTAGTGACAAGCATAATAATCCCAATAGATTCTTGTATAGAGAAAAGATGTGTGAGAGACATGGGTCAAAGTGGAAGGGGCCCCACAGAGACTGCTTTAATGTAGGACCCAGAATTTTGTGTTACACCCTCAGCACAGAGCCTCACTTCCTCCTCCCTTGCTCCCTTCGGGATCTGGTCGGCCTGCAGTTTGCTCACCATATCTCTAATTGCCACTAAGGGAGCCTCTGACTCTCGTTGCATGTAGCGCTGCCGTAGCCCACAATGGACATTTCTATGAGTAAATCCAACATTAGGGAATTAATTAGGCAGAAAACAATGGGTCATAAGAGTGCTAACGACAGAATAACAAGGCACAGAGTCTTATTTGGTGCTCAGACGTGGCGTACAAACCGGGGAAGATGTAGAATGCTAATTAGCTTTAGAGCTTAACTATGGCCCATTTTCATTTGTGACAATATTTTATGTCCAGGATATTTTTCATGTTCAGTTCTACAAGTGGAGCGTGTTGACGTGTTTTTAAAAGCCGGGCTGTTCGATGAAGTGAACATTTTATATTCGCTCTGCCGTACATATTATATACTATGAATAATTTAAGTACTTTTTAAAAGATTCAAAGATTCCTCAGAGTTTTTATGTTCAATTTACAAAAGCAGCAATAATTGATTTTTTTGTTTGTTTTTTTGTTTTTTTGCCTCTTGAGAGCTGCACAACAAGCAGCACTTTATCATTGTGAGCAACATTAACATTGATTTGGAGTCTGGCAGTTCATCACATGCTAATTCAATCTTCCCTCTCCTTCAAGCTCTGTTTTAGTCTCCACCAACTTCTGAATGAAGCTCTCTAGCTGCTAAATGGTTTTGTTTTTTTTTTGCTTTCAAACTGCTGCCTGTTGTGGCTAGAAACACGGTTGATGACAGCATTGGAAGTGAACCAAAAACCCAAAGCTGTAATAAGTAAAACTTAGTAAAAGTCAAACCAAAACAATGAGCTGACAAACACATTTTAGCCAATGTATGATCTTGAACTAAAACACTCGAGGGAGCTTAGGAAAACTGAGGATGTTAATTCTCTGTACTCCTTATCACTATGAGCCACCACTTTCATTTTTCACCTCATCGTTGGATCCGTTGTTAATATAAAATGCTTTATTATTGTAGCTTTAAAGCAGAAATCCAGTTGCAGAAGCACTAAAAAAAATTATTTTCTTGTAGAATATTGTTTGACAAACTCACATTGATTTCTCCTTTTTTGCTGCTGCTTTCAGTCATGCACAGGCTCCTTGAGTTATATCCACCCTTGTCTAAAAGTAATTTGTGTCTCATCTTTTTTTGTCCTTTTTTTTGTTTGTTTGACTCAAATTGATACTGTCTTCAACATTTGGCGTGGAAGATTGTGTCGAAACCTGCTATTACTTGAAAAAGTTTATCCAGCAGCCAAACAACTTTATTGTCCCGCTGAATTCAAGCTGCTTCTGCCGATCACCTGCTCCTCCGGTTCACCACGTCCAGGGAGATTGAAATGGTGGGAAATGTGAGACCAATTATATTTTGTCATCTCTTTCACTTCCTGCCTCGTCCCTCTTGTCCAGGACGCCACCCTATTATCCATCACACTGTGCCGCGACCGCAGGAGAAGAGAAAAGTTCATTATTTAGATGACCAGCCGTGAGCAATTTGGCACCAGCATGATGATAGTTTGCACTTTTTTTGTACTCAAAACTCATCCTCTTGTCTCTAGATTCGGTGACGGCTACACGTTGATTGTGAGGGTCGGTGGCTCTCCTCCTGTGCTGAAGCCCGTCGAGGACTTTGTCGAAGAGACCTTCCCGGGCAGCATCCTGAAGGAGAAGCATCACAACACCCTGCAGTATCAGCTCCCATACGCACAGGGAGCTTTGGCCAACATCTTCAGCCAGTTCACCAGCCATCAGGAGAGGCTAGGGGTGGAAGACTTCTCTGTGTCCCAGACCACTCTGGATCAGGTAAGGGACAAGTTCAAGGCCTTTTATCCCCTGAGCCTTGTTTGTCCAATTTGATACCATAGTTTTATTTACACACAGAAAGTTTAATCAAGGCCTCTGAGGTTTGTCCCACGAGGAGCAACAAACAGATGCATTTTATTCCTTCAGGTATTGACATTTTAAACAAATGTGATCTGACCTGTGACGAGCTGTAAATATGATGCGGTGCCCCGTTTCTTTTTCATTCGCTTATCTACTTATTGATTATTTTCCCTCTGAACGCCCTGATGGTTTTGGGGTCAAGTGTTGATTGACAACAGTGGCATTGGTGTTAATCTGTGTACTTGTACTTGTGCCAGCACGTATAAGTTTTATGGATTTCCATTTTTTATGAATTGTTGTATTTACTATTGACTGCTGAGCCACATTGCCCCTCAGGGACATTAAAGCTTAGTCGACTCATTTTTGGCGATTTGACTGATAAAATATCCAGTCAGTTTCAATACATATTTGTGTATTTGCATATTACCAAATCACAACCCAAGTCATCTCAAGGCTCTTTACATACAGAGCAAGTTTAGACTATACACTATATAATATTATAAACAGAGACCCATCAGTTCCCATCATAAGCAAGCGCTTGGCGACAGAGGTGAGGAAAAACTTCCTTTTAACAAGCAGAAACATCAGAACAGAACCAGGTTCAAGATTTGGGTAGAGAGAGAGGGAGAGGGAGATTTGTACTCTCATGTGTTGCATGAAAAAAACACAATCACAAATGATGTAGGAATGAGGAATATAAAAGTGTGGCCATTACATACTGTAGTAAAGTGCAAAGTGCTTCTGCCAGTACACTTCTCTATCACTCACTCTGAACTGACATGTCAGTGAAAGGATGACAGGCAGCACTTTGATGCGTGCACGTATTCAGGATATAATAAGATACATTTCTGGTTATTATGGAGAAATTGCTGCTGCAGTCTTCAGGCCATTTATCAGGCTTATTCAGCTGAACTGATGTGACTTTTGGAATTTATTTCACTTCTTGTTTTTCCATCAGCTCATTTTTAGACGTTGAAGTTTTGCAGACATCTTTCCCAAGAAACAAGGTTTTTTTTTTTTTTTTTTTTTTTAAATCTAAGTCCGTCTGCAGGAGAGTTAACACATTGTTCTTGTTCTTAATGCAACAAGCTGTAGCTGGTTATTGAATTCGGACATTTGCCCCAGGTCTGCGTTCTGCCTGTGAAGTGAAACCACGATGTTTCTCCAGGTGAATATGTCCCTTTGATCAATATTCCATAGTATCACTCTCCAAGGTAAAGGTGAAAATGAATCAGCTGAAATCTCTTCATCTCTGTCCTTTTGTCACTTTCACACAAAGCAATGCATTTATTCCAATCTCTCATCTCCACCATCAGAAACTGCAGCAATAAATTTGTGAAACAGGAAAGAAGGAAACCCACATCGAGTCCATGCGTTGGGTTTCTAATGTCACCTGGCAGGTTCTAAAAAGAGTAGAAACAGAAGTCATGCATAACTTGAATTATTACAAGCAGACTTCAGACTGGAGCCTGTCTGAATCTTAGTTGTTCTGTATTTTGACAAAAAAAAGTCATGTTCAGTAATTTGCGAAACATAATTTTTAGCTTCTACAGCAGCACCATTTGACTCCCAAGTTTCACTTCAGACATTGGGAAAATTTAGGCCGACTGTAAAGTGATCTGGGGCCGTGTTATGTTGTCCTGCTGTGACTCCGTGGAGAGGCAGCTCAGTTTAACAGATGATTAGGTCATCAGTCAGCGCATTCAGCATTTTAAGTGCTTGGAGTTAATGCTGGTCTGCACAGTCCAGGATAAGATTTAAAGATCCATCATTGCCGACACACTGTCTTCTCCTATTTGGGCTGTCAGACTGACCAATGAGGTCTGCACTGAGTTTGTGTAGCCAAGATAGTTCAGTCGCCAGGTCCCAGAATTGATCAAGAATTTGGACTGAGGTTTCATGTATATATTTATGCTGTATAAATGTAAAAAGCTCTTGCAGACAGTGTATTTTTTTGTGCACCAACAAGACCTCCCTGATTGGTGACAGAAAGTGAGCCGTGCACACTACTGGCTGGCTTCACCTTGTGTTTTCCAAATGGCCCCAGGGACCTGATGCAATCGGGCACTCAGAGGCCAGCGCGAGTGTGTCTGGCCTGGTCCGCCATTAGCTCGGCAGCAGATGATCAGGTGGGAGGTGAGGATGACCTCTGAGCCGTCCAGAAAAGGTCACCAGCCCTCTCCACCACGGGAGAGGGGGGAGGCGGGGGAGTGTCCCTTCTTGGATTTGAAAAAAATCCAGAGATGTGAATGAGGAAATGAATGTGTGGTTTGTTCTGTTGCATTGTTGTATTTAAGTCAAATTATGTGATATAAAGAATACTACAGGGATTTTAAACATTTCATTATCAACACGATCCCCTGGTGGATAACCCCTAATTCAAGATAAAAACCATCTTCTGCAGCAGTATTTAAGTGAAATATGCCCTTTAGGGTGCAATTAGCCTTCCACTGTGACAGGAGAAGAATTTATGAAAAATTTAGCTTAATGTAGTTTACACTCACATCTCTCCTTTTAGCACTTCACAGATCACTGGTTCTCATCCATACTATCACTCCAATCTTGCGTAATTTCTCTTTTAACTTTTCGGCCCCACATTCTGCACTGGTCAATATTTACCAGATCAGAGGCAGTAAATAAATCAGACTTGGACCAGGAGGTCATAGTATTAAAACACAAAGGGGAGGACTGGAGAACCTGTGGAGACCCAGACTGTCACCTTTCAGCCGGTGATTTATAGAGAAGAGCCTTGACCTATAGTATAACACCCGACTTGCACCGCAATTAATATTGATCCGCCCGGGCCTGGAGCTCAGGCGTTAACGCCGATGACCAAGACAGCAGAGAGCAGATGGAACATTTGAAAGGAAAAATGTGACTCTCTGAACTGTGTTTCAGAAGCAGATCGTGCGGTTGGATTGTGAAGTGCGTTGCTTTGAGTGTGGACGACGGAGCACATTCAGCCATGTTCTTTAACTTCAATATAGGTTGCAGACATTGGTTTCATTACACGCAATGTGATAAAAAAACATGTAAAGTCTCTGACCTCTGAAGAAACGCAGACACCCTTCTAATGTAACACAAACCCTGTCTGTTGCTATATTAAATACTTCTATGTCGTTTGGTTGAACAGTCACATTTGAGTTATTTCCCCCCCATCAGAAGCTAAGATGCTCACACACACTGTGATTATTGTATGGCCAATTCACAGTCCATCCTATTACCTCTTAGTTATAGTAGAAATAGATGCAGCACTATTATAGATGTCTCAATAATAATTTTCCTCGTGAAATGAATTAAAAAAATATATATATAAACTATAGGTGAATTATAATGTTTTAGCATCTTTCAGCTACTTGTTTTGAGTCTATAAACTGCAACCTTCTTTGTCTTGGTTTGCTCCTTCAAGAGTTTCCAAAGGCATATTTGATATATTCAGTGCATGTGTGCAAAGAGGCAACTGGCAACCTAAAATTACCCCAGAATTTCAATGATTGCAGGTTTAAATTGCACCTAATGATAGGTCATACCTAATAACTGATGCCTTTACTTTAAATATAAAGAATGGCAATTGTAGTATTTTGTATTTTCATATTATCTAGTCCACTTTTTTTGTGCTCTCTCAGACTGACAGACGAAAGCAAGATCCTCCACTGGGAAAGAACATTTCAAAGTCATGGCAGGACATGGACATGCGGGTGCCATGCATGTAAAAATATCCACTTTACATTCTGCAAGGACTCCTTTGATATACAGGAGAGGTTAATTGGGTAATTCACGTCCTTCCCCTGCTCTGCTCTGCCTCAACGGGCATCAAATAAACACCCAAATGTACCCTCTGTAATGTAATTAATGCCTGTATCCATCTGTTATTAAGAAAATGCCACTCAACCGCACTGGTGCATGACGCTCAGGTCGTGAATGGATGGCTGGCTAAATACAGAAAGTGTGCATTACGACGAAAGTCACATCACAAAGCCGGAGATGAATTCACCACGGTCATCTCAGTCAGAGAAGCTGTCAACTGCACCATTGAAGCACTTTTTTTTTTTCTTATCATGCTGGGATTCTTACAGAAAGTTAAATACAAAACAGTACTTAGAAATTCTATTGCAAAACTATACAGCCTTGACTGCGAATATGAAATGCCGTGCAAGCCTCAGCACATCAAGCCAATATCAACCGGTGGCAGGGTCAGATGCCGAGAGAGATGGGCGGAGAGTGTGTTTGTTGTTACTGTCATTCTTACTCTCTTATTCATTCTGCCCTGATAAGATGCCTTGACAACTGTGACCTTGATGCACACTGCTGATGGTCTGACACCACACACACAGAAGCATACTTTAGCCCCGGGCGTTCTGCAGGCGTAGCTGGCTACTCAGTTACAAGGTAGTCTGCTGGGTTTTTTTTTTTTTTTTTTTTTTTCTCCACCAACTGGCCACCAGCGCCACAAGGTCGGGAAGCTTTACATATGTAGGTGCCACAATTCCAAAATGAAGCACAAAGTGTCATTTGTTTTGAGGATTTGTTGCTGATTCTTTGTAAATCCAGTATATGAAGTAGCGAAAGCGTGTTTTAACTCGGGAGTGAACAAAGGATTGTAATCCGCTTTTGCAGAATTACAGTTTCTTACTGGAAGCAGAGCAGTTTGATTCCACAAAATCCCCAGTTTAAACAGTTTGAGTCCTTCGTCAAAACCAGGTCAGAATATAGATATAGAGAGAGTGAGAGTGTAATTTTCCGCCGCTCATGACTGTTGCTGAGATGCCCTTGAGCAAGGCTTTTAACCCCCAGCTCGCTTCAGCTGTTCTACAGCTCTGAAGCCAACAAATACAGGAAGGCTGTGTTTGTATTGGGTTGCTTCCAAGAGAGAGTTTCAAGTGAGGTTTTCCAGGAAACAAGAATTTGTGCTCAGTAAACTTATCCTGGATAAATAAAAAATTTAAGAAATGTGAGCTACAATAATACTTTTTCTGAAGAGACTAGAACCATACAGTGAAGGTCATGAGATGTCTAATGATCAGAACTTAATGTTGTTTACTCAAGACGTACTTGATAATATTACATTATAGGTTAAATGAATTAATAAGGTTCCCTATTAATGGAGTATGTAAAGTAATGGATTTGAGAGTTAAATGAGAAGATCAAAATCAATCGAATACCTGTGTGGAAATGATTACCACATTTCTGTCCAAAGTATAAAAATCTGCCAACATAAAACTTGTTTCCCCAATTGAAATACAACAATTTGTTGGTTTAGAGGGAGCTAAGCTACTTTTTTTTTTCAGTGCTCAAGCTCCATTCTTAATGCACAGACATGAGGGTGAGATTGATCCTCTCGTCTAACTCTCGGCAAGAAAACAAATAAATGCGTTTCTCAAAATGTCACACAATTTTTTTTTCTTAAGGTTTCAATGGATATAAATCAATGTAGCCCACTACATGAGCAATGGAAATGCCTCCTGTTCACATTTTCATTTCCCAAGATTTTACACAGCAGTGACAAAGTAAATACATCATAGTAAACTAGAAACCTGCTCCTGTGTTGAATAAAATGAAACTGACTTGTGTTAATAAGGATTTCTCTTTATCGTCAACATTAAATTATATGGCTACTGATTACATAAATTGGCTAATTAAAAACAGAAGCTTCCAAGGCTGACAGGATATATCTTTATTACCCTGTCTTCATTATCTGAGCCTCTCAAAAACAAAAGGACACTATTGTTTATTTCTGTTCATTCATGCTCGGTCCCATTTAATTTATTGGTAAGTGCGTAGCTCTGAAGAAGGATTTAATTCATATAGAGTCTGAGTACTTTCTGATGGAATTGGTCTGGATGTTTTTTTATTTCTTTTTTTTTTTTATCCCCCCTATTGAAATTTTAAATACAATCTAGTAATTCACATATCCTTTTACACTCGCGCAGCCACTGGAAACCTTTTAATGAAAAAGCAATGCTCTTATCATTTTATATGATCCTCTTTGTTGCTTTTTTTTTTTTTTTCACCGCAACAGACAGCTAATGCTAAGAGAATAAAAAGCCCGGACTACAGTGATGTTTACAGCACAATGAAATGCACACAGCATTTCACAGTTTTTATGAACGCCATAGGATTGATTTCTTCTGACATTAAATGGGCATCACGGAGAGAAGAATGATTGTTTTATTCTCTTTCACAGCTGGTCAAAGATGTCAAACTGGCATTCACTGTGTGAGCCTAGACGCTTACTTGATGCTTCATAGCCCTTGTCTGGCAACTCATTCACATGCACCCCGTTGCCTGTACCACTATTTCTGTTTGTTTTAGAGGCAGAGGGTGGGGGGCAGGGGGAGCAAAAATGAGACGGGTAGAGAGAAATGTCCACAGGCCCTTCAGGACTGTAAGTTCTTTATCTCGCCTTTAAGTGCCTTCTTCTCCTCTTTCTCATTACAGGTCTTTGTGAATTTTGCAAAGGAGCAGCAAGCGGAGTCCCAGGAGTACGACAACCCAGTGGACACCTCGGACGAGATGCCGTTGCAGTCCGTGAAGACCTCCCAGGAAGCAGAGAGGGAGTGACGCCCATAAGAAAAACACAATACATTGCACTTAGAGTGGGCCGGCGTTCGCCCTCGGGTCCATGATCAAAACAAATTGACTTTAATCGCCATACTGTGGCTTGGCCGGCCTTCCAAACTCGTCAAACATGACCTTGCAGCAGCTCAGCCCTCTCTAATATAACGAATCCAAAGCTGTTAAATTAGAACTGTCTTCAAATCGAAGGACCAGGTGTCGAGTTACAGCGAGTTTACACTGTAACAACTTTCCAGCTCGTGAAGTCGTTTCTGTCTGTAATCAAACTGTGAAACACCTTATTTCCTAAAAAAATAAGAATAACTTGTCTCCAGTAGAAAAAAAAAGAAACTTGTTTCAGTTTTTTAGAGAGCTCAGTGTCTTGATACAATAAATAATAAGGACTTTAGAAAATACATGAAATGAATTTGCATTTGAAAAAGGCTGAAGTATTTATGCCGCACTGGCAGGTTTTTCTCATTTGCTCGAAGACAAAATAAACTTTAAGGACTGAATTACAGACAAAAATGACTTGATAAGACGGAGTTTGATCTTTCTGAAGATTGAACTTCAAATTTAATTACAGTTCAGATTTGTTTACATTTTCTCTAAGTTATAATGATGTTGCAAAGTGAAACCGTAGAAAAGAGAAGAGCTTGCCCTGACGTGTTTCGGTGGGTGTGATCAGGTTGGATGTTGGTCTCACTACTGCGAAAAAAGAAAAAGAAAGAATATCAGCAATCGACTCATGTAAGAATACTTTGTCACCACAAATCCCAAAAGACGTTAAACCACATTTTGTTGCAGCCTCGCATTGTGAGTCGCTGACAGGCACTTTAATGATTGCCAGCGATAAGAAATTAATAATAACTCTGTCAGATGTGTTGACTTTGAACGTCTGAACGAGCCTCCAATCAGCTGTAGATGGTGTTTTAATGAAAGACACTGAGGTTACAGCAGTGGGACAATACAGAGTCAGTCAGAGTCAACCGGCTGTCAAACATGTTTGGTCTGCGAGAGAGACAACACATCCCATGTGTGCGCCAACCGCAGCTCACAGACAACCGCAGCCGCTTCGCTCTCAGAGATCATGAATGTGAGCGGACACATGTCGGAAAGCTCTTTTTCTTTGCACAATTTAAGTAAACTGCATCACTGTGTCAAAGGACATGCTGATATTGGCGCTGGACACGAGAGACCAGCGTCAATATCACAGAATATAGCACTGTTGCACTACATCTCTCGAGTTCTGCAGTTAATACATTTTGTCACAAAGTGCCTTTAAACACTCATTGTTAAGATGTTTTTTATATATATCATGCAAGTACAAACACCTCATTTTTTTTATTGACCATTTGTTAAGCCCCACCCACTGTGCACCATATATGCAGTTTACACAATGATAACAAATTTCATTTCATCTTAAAACATTGGATCTTTGATTTCAGACGGTGGTGAACAAAAGCAGCTACAAGGGTCTTAATATGCACCTGATGGTTGCATATGTGATGTCATGCTAAAGGACTGAGGTTAACGCTGCATGTCCCAGGTGAACATCCTCAGCTGGTGATGATCAACAACAGCAAGCCGCACTAGATAACAGCAGCATTGTTCTTGATCTTGTATCCTATTGTTAGTATGATAAGAAGTGATCAGACTACTAGTAATAGTTTGGGTATTAGCTCACATATATTTATTCATTTTATATTATATTTTCACTTTTAACATTCAAGAGAAAATCTTTTTAGGATGTGAAGGTAACCAATGAGTTCGGGAAACGTAACACCATCTGAACTCTGACAGCAGCTGGGACAAAACATTTTTTTTTACGACAATGGTGACAAAAAGTCACGGGCATCAAACCAAAAAAGAAAATTTTAATTATTATTCTAGGTTATAACTGTAGGTAGTTGCTCAATAAGCTGGACTTATCAAATGCTTTAAAACAAATAAGCAAGCTGTTTATTTAATCAATTTCTTACACTTTTGCTTTGTGTTTTTGCTTTTTATAGACAGACACCACCTTGCCAAACTTTTCTCATGCCAAAAATCTTTCTTACCACAGACGCATGCAAACCACAGCAGCATGTGGACAAATCCAAAGTATTTATGGATGCAAAGCTACAACTGTTTAGCAAATGGTCAGTGACGTTACTGGGAAACGCCATTTATATCGCTTGTTGCAAACTCAGAACAATATTCTAAAATTGTAAAAAAAAAATAAAATAAAAAATAACGCTCGCTACTGTGTGTCTCAGACAAAATATCACTCAGGAATGTTTTATGTGCAATTTTGACTCAGCAATGTCGACATGTAAAAGAGATTTATTTTCATCATTCTGTGCTGTACCCTACAACGCCGAACGATCGTTCGCATCCCGTTGATTTAAAAACTCCAAAGCTCTGTATTTATGCAGCTTACGTTACTTGGCTCTAACTTCAGAATGTAAATACTTGTTCAATTCAGCCCCTCACAGGCGCTCCGGTTTACTTTGAGAGCTTGACATAATTTGTATGCCGTGCTAAGTCCTCACATTACTATCATGCCCGTTGCAAAGAATAATGAATCCTGTTTGGACTGAGTATTGCTTCATGCCAAGACAAACGATTAAACATTTGCACAAAATCGTAATGTGACTCTGGCTTTAATGTTTGCACGACGCTGTATTTGTCCGCCGATTCTTCGGGTCCCGGTTTGAGAGTCTCTGTGCTTCCAACTTTCTGCATGCTGTTGTGTTGTCTCGCCTTTTGTTTTTCGCTCTGTCATGTCTCTCGCTTTGAGTGTAGCTTTCAGCTGAAGGCTCACATTTGTTGAGTCTCTCATACGTCCGTTCCTAAACTGAGACCATGGGATGCCAGATTACAGACTGCACCAGACTGGGTAAGGCATTTCGTTTCGCATTTAGTGGAGTTTTGTCTTGCCAGATGCCTGAGAACGAATTCATTTTCTTGTCAAACTATCACACAGACATTTTTTTCTATGTGTGCTTTCTTTGTATTTAACTTTTTTTTTCTTCCCCCCCTCCAGCAATTTCAAAGCTAGTGCGCCTTAAGGTTAAACCAATTGTTTTCTCAATTTCATTCCAGTACCACAAAATATGTAGCTCTTGTTTTTGGAACAGCCTGTCCTCCAATAATTCATTAAGACGTCTCATTTTATGTAATTCTAAAAACATTTCCAATATCAATTTCCTGTTTTTTTCCCCCTCCTCTGGATTAAACAATCAAACCTCGACTGTCTGTTCTACTTTTAAGTCTAAATTATAGAGATGAATGGATATGGATTTTCTGTTTTCTCTCTCAGGTGCAAATGTATTTGTTTGTTTTTGTTCGTGAGTGGCAGTCGGATGAAGGAGAGAATCGCGGCAGTCCTCTCTTACTTTCTGCTGTCTCTCTCTTGACTGGAGTATTTACTGTCTATCGTAACCACGGAGACATCAGAGTCTTCTCTAGTCCTGCAAACTGAGTGCACAAGAGGGCATCAGAGAAAATGTACAATTTAGACAATGGATTAATTCTAATTTATCAATCAAAAAATGCCAAATGTTTGCAAATTTGCAGTTTTCTCAAATGTGGAAATTTGCAGCAAATATGTTTAGTTTTTGGATTGATAGTTGGACAACAGCAATTTGAAGATGTCATTTCAGTCTCTGGGAAAGTCTGATGGACATTTTTCTCTATTTTCTGACAGGACGTGACACTTTATTGACTAAATGATAAATTGAATTTAAAGATCTGTCATGACTTGCAGCCACAGTTTGAGTGATTTATTTAGCTATGTACATTTGCTTGTGTCTTAAAGTTTGAATGAGTCACCATGTTATGTCATGAAATGTTAGATGGACTATGCTGAATTCAATGTGATGTTATTTGTGTGATACATATGCAAAAGGTTATATATTCAGTATAATTATTCTATATACGTGGGTGAATTCACTTGCAAGAATTAGCAAATCTTTTGATTATCAGTGTGAGTTTTAAAGGCTCTAACATGACCTCTGCAGTTCTTCGATGGTTGGGTCAAATCCAGCCCACCACTCATATTTCCCTCATACAGTAAGAAGTCTTTGCAAACCATTGAGGATCTCGAGTTAATATTTGGGCTTTCTGCATGTACCGCACCTCTTGTCTTTCTCTTACTCATTAGAACTGCGAGCTGTGGGGCATGCAGCCAGAGGCAATCAGTCAGGTGGGAACTTCACAGAGGCGATAAAACCCGAGTCTTAAGGTAAGATTACTTGTCACATTCCACCATTACTCCCTCGCACTTTTCGTCCCAGCGTAATACTTAGGAGGTTTATGAGCAGAGGTTACATTACAGATCAGGAGAGCTTGGCATTGCAGGACCGAGCAGGCTGTTAATTCCTTTGAGCCATTGATTCTTCAATATATGTATTTTAACATGCAGAGCCAGACCTGACTTTTCCTATAGGCTGGTGTTTGAGAGGCCTTTCATTAAACATTCATGTCATTTTCTGACCACTTTAAAAAGAAAATGCCCACTTTCTGTGCAGTTGTCCAGCATTATTATTTGACACAAAGTCAAACGCTGCACCAGTCATTTTGTCGAGAAGTTTGTCTTTGCTTCCTCTGATCTGTGGCAGCGTATCCTCATTTTGTCATCAGCTCAGTTTCAGTTCCTATAGTAAAATCAGTTAGTTTGTGGCTTTCTATGACAACTTCACAACAGCATATTACCCTGATTATATAGCTCATACAGTCCATACAGCAGTCTTCTCCACGACTCCACATTTCACTCATCTCAGTGCCAAGTACAAGAATACAATAAAACGCATTGTCAGTCAGAATGGGAAGATTACAGGAGTTAAGAGGAGATTCAATGATGGGCTCGATAGGCGAGCTTTGCACAAAGCTCCTGCCACCCTTTCAGACTGTAATCACCCTTTGTACTCGGAGTTTGCTGTTCTTGCTGCGGGGCACTTGTTACAGGCTGTCGAGAATAGGTAGTAATTGGTAAAATGCCTGTTCATCTCACTGAAAACTACTATAGACAGGCACTTCAGAGGAGCTTGTACTTCTTGTCTGTCTGGAGTGATTTTCAAAGTTATCTTATGTTTTTATTTTTTTTGTTTTTAATGATTGCATTTTCATGTTCTTTTTACTTCACAGTCTGAACTGAATTTAGAATGTGGAGACCCAAACTGTTTGACATTGAACAAATAAATTAGACATTGTGAGAGTTAAAAATGTGCGAGTCAAAATATTAAGTCCTGATTCAAAACGTGAATGTGATCATGTGCTAATCATTATTGACAAAAACAGCACAAAGACGATATATTTAACAACAAAAGCAAGAGCAAGAGAAGAAGGTGAACAGGTTCATTGATAACAGGTGATAGGATCATGATTGGGTATGAAAGGTTCATGAGTCGCTCACAAGCGAGGATGGAGAGAGGTTCAACACTTTGTGAACAGATGATTGAATCAAGGAGATCAATACATGATCCAGTCACATCCAGTCAGTCTGTTAATCACTTGCAAATCATTTACCAACCTGTTTTGTGTTCTTCCACATTGTAAAAGGCACATAGATTAAAAAACGTGGCCCACGATTTGCTAACAGTAGCTACCTTCCTCCACACTTGAATAAATAAAGTGAAGCACTCCAAAGCCCACGGTTTGGGGTGGCATAATTCCAAATAGCTGCGAGCACTTCTGCAAACGTAACCTTGACATCCCTTTATGATAACTTGACATCAACGGCCTTTGTATATCCTCGCTGTTATGCATGTATTTCTTCACACAAACAGCAAGAGTCCTTTTTTTTTCTCGCACAATTTAAAATGCTACACTTATTTTCTTGAAGCGCTGTAAACTTTGACAAACGCCTTGACTCACACTGCAAGTCCTTGAACCGAGTGCATGTGCAGTCATTTCTAAAGAATATATGAAAGCGTCTCTTCAAATTCAATAACTGGAAGGTCTCCGCGGTGCCAGCGGTGGGCTGATGTTTCAACAGGTCTTATGCGTTGCAGATTAAGGTGTTAGCAGTCATGTGGATTTTTATATTAGCCTTGCTGTTGCTGTTTTAGTGGATTGCTCGCTAATGTGAAACCCAGGTTTTTAAAAAAAATATATTTTCCTGAATTCAAATATAAAACATGTGACATGGCCTGTGGCAATAACAATGTCCCGCCTGAAGCTGTTCCTTACATAAAAGAAAGAAGCTGACATTTGGGGATTGCTACCACAAGTGCCCCAAATCTGACTGTTTGAAAAATTGCCCTTTTAAAGCCTTTGTTGTGATCGGAAAGCTATTTTGAAACCCAATTATAGTTCTGAGTTGCTTTATTTTTTTCCACTTTGAACTTACTTTAAGTATTAGTTTGTTTGATGTTTTTGTTATTTATGGATGAAATTATTTATTTGCTTCTTTATCTCCGTGAAAGTGTGTCTAGACTTTCTCCTGCGGCAGAGACTCAGGTCCGTGCAAGCAGTCGAATTAGTGGTCGACGTGGTCTCATCAAATCGTGATGCTCTCATGGGATTGGATTTTTCTCCGCATGGATAATGAATATATTAGTATTTAGATAATTTGAGTTAAAAGTAAACACAAGCAAAGACTCAAGGTAACAGCGCAGGAAATTTAACATTAAAAATCTTTTTGAATGCTGAAATATGGAGATATACAAATCCAAGGTAAACACCATTTCAATAAGGATGCAGCAGGCCCATTAAGTTATCTCCCACGATGCTGCACTCAAGTCTGTTTTCTAAGTCGTTGCTCCAAACTTTACATTTCCTCTTTGCAAATTCAGCCGTCAGTCAAGGTCAAACATTCGCTCCACCACTATTCATTTTTTTCCCTCTACGATAAATGTAAACTATTGATAAAAACGAAAAGAGAGTTTGAGGTGGAGGACTGTGATGGCGGTTTGTGTTCCCTTCACAAACACCTTTTCACAGAAGACACTTTGACATGTCACAGGCTCCTGCTTCATGCTGGCTCGCTGTCACGCCGTCACGGCTTACTGGGACACTTAAATAGAACAGAGCCATCATAAATGTTATTAGTACCATCTGGGCTTTTTCTTCTCCGATGAGTGCGGTGAAAAAATATGCCGTCTTTTATCGAGTGCCGAGCAACGAGCATTAAAAGAGTTATATTTGGTTATGGTTTGCATGCAGCTCTGATCGTTTTAAATTTCAATGATATGATATTATGACAACAAAGCAGAAGACGACCTTCATATCAACAGGTTTAGATGCTCTCAATTTGTGTTTGTGCTCAGAAGCTAATTTTCATGTTGAACAATGTTTCCTGCATCACGCAAATCGAGCACGTGCTCATGTTTTGCATGTAGCAGACTCAGGTCAGCGTGCAGGCTGTGCACATCAGCAGCTTCCTCCAGACAAAAAGAAAAAGAGAAAAATAAATGCTGGGCTCATGCATTTCATCTTTCTGCCTGAACCAGTGGCTGCACATCCCTCACACAGCCGACCCCGGTCTGTGACCCTGTGTACAGCTGGTGTGAAATATCACATGTTTGCTTGTGTTGCCATGTAGCTTCCTCTCCCCTCCTCTTCCTCCTCCAGTTAATTGCCTTGACATTTTTATGCACACTAAACTCTCTGGCTTGTCTCGCGGTTTGATTTAGGGGACGAAAAAAATCCCCTCTTCCCTCTTCCTGTCCCTTTTTTTCCCGGAGATAGGACATAACAGCTTTTTAAAAAAAGATTCTTCACAGCCTCTCTTTTATGGCAGCCATTATGGTTCTGAGTGTTTGTCACTGATATTTCTGGTTTTATCGAGTTAGGGTTGTTGCTTTAATCCTGGTGTTCCTCTCTGACGTGTGGTCATCGCAGCACACTGAGCGGATATTCACTCATTCGTATGCAGCGCTGCGTCAGACTATTTCGAGAGCTGCGTTCTGGCTACAATGGGCTGACTGACCCCTGTTGAAGCCGGCTTTGAGGGGTTGCGATGACACATTCAGTGTAATCGAATCTCCGATCTTTAACTGGAGGACTGATTCAGAAATAGCTGTGATGACCTGGTATTGTCGCCCTTTTTGTCCAGGGCTATTTAAGCTACAGCAGATGCCTGTTTTTAACAGCCACCCACTTCCCCGGGGCTCTCCGCTGAGGGATGATGAGGGTTCGAGCTCGCCGCGTGGGCCTCGATTCCCTTTTGATTGGTGTTCATTTAGGATCTCCTGCAGAGGTGAATTGCTGCAACACCGCTGCGAAGTCAGAGACATTTCTCAGCACCTTCCGGCGATTCCTTTCCTGTCCGTCTCCAAAGCGCAGCTCGTCTTTGAAGGCGGTGGGTGGGGTTCGCTGTCACGACACCGTCAGGCATGAACTGTCTGGTGCGCCTGACTGATTATGGCCGTTTTGATAATTTAGCTTTCTTTAAGTCACCTTTGCAATCAGTGGTGAATTACTTTCCTTCCCTGCTCATTACATCATTTCTCCTTTGGACTTGCTTGGTTTATACAAATTGCAATTGTCTTTTTTCGGGGGGGAATTTGATTATTACACTCTTGCAATTATATTGATGAATCATCCACAGTGGCCTTGAGGACAAACCTGATCAGCAGTTGAATCAAGCCGAGTACTTAACCTGTTCTTCTTGGATGGATTTTTTGCAACAACTACTTCCCAGTAAATATGATTGAGTGGTGTTTTGTTTTTGTTTTTTTCAAAGATTTTTTTCCTCCATTTTCTTTCAATCAAGTATTGATCAAGAATCCTACAGTAGTAGCTGGCCAACACAAAATGCACCATCCATGCAGGGTAAATGTGAGAGAATGTCAGGGCCATATCGCTTTTACAGTACAAGGTTGTTGCCTTCACATGTATTTGATTTCTCTCAGAATAGCTGTGGGGAAAGCTTTTTCTGTTATTTATAAAAAGTTGTTGAGGATGTGACGTCGTTCTCAGCTTAGAACTGTTGCAATGGCAATTTTATACTAAAAAGTGTTTTTATTAATGACCGAATTCAAGTGTATATATTTTAAAAGGAAGCATACGATTGAAAATTTAATTCATGTTTATTTCATGTTGTCCACTCATGAAAACTACAGCAAAATCAAAGTGTTAATGGTTCTTTCCAGTCATGGCTTAAGGTTAGAGAAAGGTCTTAGTTGTAAGAAAGGGCTTCACTCCTTCAATATTTCATATCCAACTATCCTCAAACAAACTGTCTCCCAAACCTAATCACATTTAGTCTGCAGACCTTGCTCTGAGTCCTGTGCTTTGTATGTCAACCAACCTCCTCCTCAAGACTTCTGTGTAAGAATGTAACACATGGAGCCAGTTAGCATAATCCAGGCAGCGAAAGAAAGCATTTGTGTGCGCGTGTGTTTGTTTAAATTGACAATGCCTCGAGTGAACCGGGGCTCAGCAACAGGACTCATATTTAATTCATTTGCTGGACAGAGTTGGTGTGGCTTGTCGTCCAGAAAGGTTAGAGGGTTTGGCAGCCGGGCGAGTCAAAACAAATCTGATCCCAGTCCTTGTAACATCAGAAATACACGCTGCAGCTTTGTCCGTTTCTAATTCAGTAAATGTATATAGAAAGAACACTTGTATCCTTCTGATCGGGCAGGTTTGTGGATTTGACAGCGTTTTGAACATGCAAACGTTCGCTTGGCTGTTCTTCTGACAGCCGTCCCCCCCGTTTTCCCTCCCAGAATCCTCCTCCATCATCTAGTTGGGTTTGTTTTATCGTGTTGTCTTGTCCATTAAAGGGTGCCTTGAAGTCTCAACAGTGGTCGTGACTTTGTATGTAATCTTGTCTGGAAAGTGATGCACTCGCTTGAAAGGGCACCACTGACCTCGTTGACAATAGAGGCGAAATAACGAGCAGGCTCTCGCTGCCTCATGCCACTTCAAAACCTCACTGTCTAATGGGTTGGTGGAGAGGCTTGGTTTTCCAACAAGGTTGCTGGAGGAGGGGAAGGGGGAGTAAAAAAAAAAAAAAAGAGGGAAAAAGAAAACTGAAGGAGAGTTCACGGCCCAGACGCTCTCAGACTGTTTCTGTTCTCTCTTCCTAATGCCTCCCAGCGCTTTCCAATCTGTTTTGTAGCCGGGCATGCTACTCCACTCCCAGTGTTTATCTGACATCATGAAGGGTTTCGGCTTCCCCCGATCCGCTGACAGCCCGAACCCTTCAGAGTGCACACACGAGCCAGCTCGGCAGATGACAAAGCGCCGCGGAGCCTGTCGGTGGAGCTACGCGGCTCCCAGCATGCTTTGCCCTCAGCACGTCACCTACCTGGTCTGGCACCGACTCAGCCTCGGAGACCGCCTCATTATTCACTTTGACAGGGTTTTATGACCCAGCAGCTACGCCCGGACTTGTTCTGGGAGCATGAGCAGATGCTTGAATCCGGAGCTTCGGCACTGTTATCACACTGCATAAAGAAACATCTTCTCCTAAACCTCGACAGTAAATAAACTGAAAGGCAAATAGGTTCGTCAGGGTTGTGAACTCATCATACTTGGTGGGTCGACACAATAGAAGTGTCAGAATTCAAAAACCCAGCTCGGATCAGGAGGTAGAAAAGTCTTGATTTTCGGTCGAATTGTTATGCAGTGCAGGGTTAGGGGTTAAAAATAAAGCCAGGAAAGAACCTATTAATGCACCACACATGGCTGCCTGCAGGTGCATACTGATCAGCAAAGCTTCACTGAGCCCCAGGATGATTCAACCAGGCCTTTATTTTGATGGAGCGATGCAGGGATTCACTTGAAGAGCCACCCCGACGTACCTTTGGTCGCGACTCTCCTCATGAAACACCGGGCAGCAGCCTGTTGCTCAGGCAATGCGAGCTCTAAATTTTTCCACAAGCAGGGAGGATTTTTTTTTCAATATATATTCTCCTGCCTTAAATAAAATGAGGTTTGACCTTGCCGTCGTCGGAATACAAAGTAGGCGAGACAGAGGGCCCCTGTTTAAGCCAGATCTGAATGGGGGTGCCACAGCTTGCAAACTAACAGTATCAGCGCCCTGCACTCTCGCAGATAAGCGCAGTCGGCTAAAATAGAAAGAGATACATATGTTTACCATCCCTATACTTTGCTGCATCAGGGAAAAAAATGTTAAGGACACACAAAATGACTGACCTTCAAAATGCTGCAGCAGCTGGATGGACCCCTCAAATAATCCTTGTTTTCTTGTGAGACCAGCGAAGGCAAAATGTGATCTGACAGAGGCCGGATTTGACATTTTTATAACACTGATTAAGAAATTTGAGCGAAAGAAGTAATAGTTAAATTGCTTTATCCAAACCGCACGATACTTTTGGAATATTTCTTCCTGTGATATTATGATTGAACAATGAGTTCTTTCAAATATTCCACCGGTTTCAACTTTTTAACATTCGCTTCCATTATTACTCTACATCCCGCTCCAACTTCATTTTACAATATTCTATAGGTTATACTTTGGACTCTCGCAGAGGAGGGCATTGTTGGCAAAATGGTCTCCCACCAGGCCTATCGCTTTGAGTTTGAAAGGCAAAAAAATCATCTGATAAATGCTATGCTGCCAAGCTGTTCTTGTCATCATATGTCAATGGTCTTTTTATTCCTTTTGCATAAGTGTAGGCCTTTGCTTCAATATAAAGTTAGATGTAACTTAAACCCAGACTGTAATTCTCAGTATCAGGACTTTTTCTTTGTCATTCTCATAATAGGAATAGGTAATCAAGCTGTGTGGGCGCATTTGTTCCTCTGTTCTGCCGGCGAACATACCTCCTGATGAGCGACTGTACGGAACATTGGAAAACATTGTGACTTACATCAGCCATTAGGCTATGTACAGCACATAATCGCATCTGTTGCCAACTACACAAACCTTCGTTAAGAGGATCCTGCTGAGTCTTGCCCCAACAAATTAACAGGAATATGTTTAACTGGCGCTAGATGTGATGGTGATGGTGATGAGTAGTATCCAGAGCAACAAGAGTCACTGGGTTGGAACCTGGAGCTGGAAGGAAGAGCGAAGCTGCTTATTACTTATGTAGAATATCTTGATACTGTAACGTCAACATATTGCTGTGAATGCACTCTTAATATTTCGATGTGCACGTATGGGCGCGAGAGAACAACGTCCTACTGTGTGTGTTTGTGTACAGTGTCAGTAAAAGGCCAGGCCAATCGATCAGCAGGGGCTTAACAGCTTTAGTCAAAGAGCACATTTCGGCTTGCTGCTCCGCGCTCTGTGGGCTTCCTGTGCCGTGGTTGTTCTATTGGTGAATTCAAATGTCCAGACTCCGGATGCGCAGACTGAGCCCTGCACGTCGTACTCTGAGTTTACGGATTCTGACAATGCCTTGAGTGCTCATCGTGAATATGTGAGTTTGCAAGGCTGCTGCGAATGGCCGAATGGGAGGAAGGCAGCCTTGATGAAGGTCAAGAGTTAAAGGATTTGTCTTTCCTCTCTGTGGCATTTGCATCCCGGAGAGATATACGGAGTTTAAGTCCACACATTTTAATAGTTGTACAAAGCAGTCGAAGGTAATACTAATGAACGAAATTAAAGGAGCTTCCCAGACTCTTTGATTGCCACCTCGACAGACCTGCACCAGATGAATGTTATTAGCTCCCTGCTTTTATAACCGGGAATTGAAGACCTTGTTCCAAAGACAAGCCTGTGTTACCTGATGTCTTTTATGATCATATCAGCAGAACAGCGAACTGTGAGAAATCTGACTAGTGCAGTCTACAGGCATGCCGACTCTGTAGAAGTGCCCACAGAGTCCACACTAAATATTCGCACGAGAGCCCTCGCAGACTAGATGAATTTTGGCAAAGGCCTGCCGTAACCCCTCTGCAAAGCCCGCAAGTCAGCAAGTCTGGGCGAGTGTGGACTTTTGGATTCAGCACATCTCCTCTCTTTACCCCCTCGAGTTGTCTTCCTGCATCTGATGCCCGTAAGGAAACGAGAGGCCCGAGCAGAGAGACGCAGCCAGAGTGAGTGGCTTTTGCACCGTGCCCCAGATCCCAGCATTAGTCGGAGTGACGAGCTTTATGTTTTTCATTCCTGACGGCTTGTGCTTGACTGACTGATTTATTTATAGGAGTTCCAAAGTTTTCGTCGATGCCTGTAGGTAAAAGAAAATGAAGCGTCTTTTGAGTTAGCCTTTGAACTTTCTAGGAGTAAATAAAATGTCGACATCTGTATTCTGATCCAGCAACATCTGTAGCTGAGTTCAGTGAATACTCTCTCGCACAGCTGATTGTGGTGTAGTTTCATGGTATCATCTCGCATCCTTTCTGTGAAGAGAAAGAAAAATATCACCTCTCACAAGCAGTTTTATTGTGTCGATGGGCAGTGAGTCACCAAACACGCTTTCTCCTGCTAATGTAGGTGCACCAAAATAGACGAAATAAGCTAAAATGCAATTAGCTGCAAATTGCTTTTAAATGATCACCAGTAATTGATTGCGTTTCAGAGTCAGGTGATTCGTTATCAACCACAACCACGTTTTTGGAGTCACTTACAGGGTGTTACAACCTGCGCATGTTCTTATCTTAACCTCGCTGTTAGACAGTTAATCAAACCACTTTACTTATCAAATGATCACCTAAAACCGAGCACGACGGCTGTGAGGGCAGAGAGCTCTGCGACGCGAGCGTGTGTTTGGTCTCAGCCTTGCAGCTGGTTGTTTGTGTTTCCAGCGGCTTTGATTACCGTGCTCCAGCCCACTTGGCGTCCCACATCACTGGAATACATTGACAGTGGAGAGGAGGAGGCGATGCTCCTCTGCACGCAGCCGTCTCTGAGGACGGGGCCAACCGAGGAGGGAGACAGAAGAAGATGTAGCGTTCCGTGGTCTAAAAATAAACGAGCTGGTGGCATCATGAGGCGCGAGTCGACAGCAATGGCAACCTGACTTCTCGTTAGGCGGTTCAACCAATCCGTGTCCACAGGCGCTAAATAAATAGCTCTGTGTAAATGCTAATGCTCAATATTTATTTTTATTTCAAAATGTCTTATCAGGGTATCTTTTGCAGATAATTAAATATGAGTCTCACTGTGAATCAATGGGATGCCTAATCAGGGAATTGGAGCAGCTCCGTCAGCCAAAATGTTCCGGTGCAATTTTTTTTTTCTGACAACAAAGGAAAAAAGGCTGCTCTTAATATTTCAGTGAAAAATGAAGAGCAGTTTGTATAAACGTGTGTGTATTTGCTTTGCTCATGTCATCCGACGTAAAAACAGCATTACATGGATAAGAGAAGACAAATGAGGCTCATTAGGAGATACATACAGATGAAAATGGCGAAGCACAAGCCTCTCGAGAGCAGGAAGTCAGTCAGCGTAGGTCAATCTGACCAGTGGAGCCATTATGTCGGGCCGCAATGGGCCTGAATCCTGCTCCACTAGACAGAGACCATTTGGTTTATTATGATTGTCAAAGGAAAATGAAAATCCACCAAAGAGCAAAAACATTCCAGGGAAACCATTTTTCAGAACATTTCCTAGAGCGAGTAAGACAGGAAGCATTGTTTCTCTCAGAATTCAACTCAAAATAGTCACGTGTCACATAGTAGCAGCCGTTTGAGAACAGACTGAACCTTTCATTAATCAAATGTCAAAGACACTAAAGTTAAAAATCTAGTATGATTCAGTGATCAGACAGCATTACAAAGGTTAGCAAAATCCATAACATGCAAAGTAGTTCTCACTACTGTGGTTGTGTATTAGGCGCTCAGGTGACCTACACTCAGCACTGCACCTGAATGCATCCTGCGTTGATGCAACATTGAAGCTGTTCCTGCTCTGCTAATGTGCTGCTGTTGCTATGTTAGCAGTGTAAACTTATTGTTAGGCTCCGAGATGGAGCCTGGAGGTGATTAGCCTAGCTTAGCATGAAGACTGCCGGGCACATGGACATCCCAGAGTCTTGTTGTCACAGTCAGGCATTGAAGACGCTGCACTGAAGTGATGGACAGCGTGGAGTTGAGCTGCAGGCCGCACCCTCTCTGGCTGAGCGCATCAGGTCTGGGTGTGGTTTCTAACTACAGGCAGGTGATTGAGGGCATCAGGTGGAGGGGATCTGGTAATCAAGAGGCTTGGTGGTATCCACACAATGGGCAGCAGAAAGTGAGCAGTGAGCAGTGGAAAGAGGTGTGCAGTGTAAGTGGAAGGTCTAGACCAGGAAAAGGAGACTGAGACTGAGGCTTGTTTCAAAGAAGGAGCCGGTGAGCTTTTGGTCATTTTGTGTTGTTGCAGCGTGCCCTGGAGTTATTGTGTATTTTAAAAGCCATGTGATTAAAATGCCTGGTAAAATGTTTTGTATTTAATATGATGTGGGTAAAAGCACAGTTAAAAATGGGGTAAATGTTAGAGGTTAAGCTAATTTAATAAAGGTGGTGTGGGCATTTAGGGAAGATAAAAGCTGCTAAAGTTATAAGGATAGAATCTTTATTGTACAGTGCCTTAAACTATTTACCACTAATTATTTAAAATATTTTGGGTGCTTTAAACATGTGTATTTTTTTTAAACTTATTTTAGGGTCTAGTGGCTTAAAAATTAAGTATTTGATTTCAGGTTATGTCTATTGGTTATGGTTTCTTGGATTACACATACTTGAAGGTTTTTCACCTCTACTGATTTGGCGTGGATTTCTTTCAAAAATAAAGAAAAGAAAAGAAAGAAAGCTAAACTTGAGTTATTGAGTGAAGTCCAGTCAACCTTCCCGAAGCAAGCCGCCCTTTCAAGTGGGGGCTGTAATTTAATCTCACAAAAGTGAGATGCACTTGACAGACAGATTGTTAAACTTTACTAGACCTGATTCCCTGTAACAACACAAATATGTCATTTTTGCTTTTACCCCTTTTGCTTCTCGTCTTTATGCTAAGCTAAGCTAATAGCCTTCAATCCATTGCTTCATATACAATGATATGAGAATGGTAAGGAATTGTTAGCTAGAGTGGGAATAACCGTCTTTCCCAAATCGTTCGAATTAAAACATGAGAATTATTTTCCAGCCAAACTCTATTTTTGTCAGATTTTGAAACGTCTACAAAGTTTGCTGAGTTGAGTTTCTATTACAAAGTAGTTAAAGTTGGTGATTGCGTGAAAACCCAAAAGATACAAGGGTCTCTAAGTCGGCGACCAACCTTCAAATCAATATCAGTTTTTTAATCTTCTCTGTCTGCGACTGCGATGTTGGAGGTTAAATTCTGTGCCATCGTGACTGATTTCAGTGGGTTTATTTTCTGATTGCAGAACCCACACAAACCCGCTGTTGCACTGAAATGATTGTCACAAAGATGAACACGTTTAATATTTAAAGAGTGAGAGGTTCGAGATGACTTGTGCCCTCTGTGCCGTTCGGAGGCTCCCGGTCAGCCCTGGGCGGCCTCGCCTGGCGATTATTCGGCTCCGCCCGTTGCTCATCCTCCCGCTCTTGCCGGACAGAAGGGGACATCTGGGATGACATTCTGAAGCAGATGCAAAGAGTCCATTACGGCTGCCCCCCCAGCTCCGCGGCCATATTTCCTCTGTCAGCGTAATCACGGCAATGAGATTCTAAGGGAGGTGACCAAGAGCTTGGCCTCGTCTCCAGCTCAATCTGCTTTCAGGGCGGCAGAGCAGACGCGGTGGCGCGAGCATACGTGCTCACACACACACACACACACACACACACACACACACACACACACAGCCGAGCCATATGGCCGCGCCACATAATGAGGGTCATTAATGTGTCGAAGAAACGCGTGATTGACAGGTGGCGGGGTGAGCTGAGTGGCAGGTCCATCTACAATCCAGAAAGATGGAGAGGACGGAGTCACGGCCACACAGGCGGGAGCGCACGCCAGCACAGTTTATATTATGATGCGGCGGTGACAATGTCAATGCTTTTACCTGACGTGACCGAGCTGCCCGAGATGAGACTCCAGACGAAATTGTTTGGGTTTTTATGTAAAAGTTTAAGAAGCTTTCCTGCACCCCCCCTCCTCTTGCGCTTGAATATTATTGATGCCATTTTAGTCTTGTCTGTTCTGCTTGGTTTGAAGTACTGTCATGGCTCGATATGATTATATTAGGCCTTTTCACAGGCGGAGGAGAGAGCGCTTTCTGATACCTAGAAATATAGCAGACATTCAAGGGACTTTGCCGTGTGCACCCAAAGTGTTACGGCTGAGAACAGTCATGGAGATGAATGGCGAACTTCTGGCCTCCTTCTGAACCACAGCTTTTACTAATTGGTGTTCGATGACAGCAGCTCGTACATTATGAACGACTGTTCTTACATCAGTAAACAGGTGTGGCTGCGCAGCACAAATATATCAACTTTGGAATCAACCTCAAAGGAAAAGATTGAGCAGTGCAGCAGTCGTGATAACACCACCAGTTTTTGACTTGATTTTTTTTTTGACTGACATTTTATATGATTATTCATTCACTGTGCTCAGACTAAACAAAATCTTTATGACTCTTGAAATTGGAATCCATTCATCTTTGAACAGAAGAGCTTTTTTGCCGCTAAGGTGACAGGTTCTCTGTTTCTCTTCTGACTCTGCTCTAACAAGGACAAAATCACAACAACAATCCATGAAGTGGATAAAACGTCTTTGTCCTCACACGCAGTCAGAAAAGTAGAAGAAGCTCTTGGATGGCGAGATTGTGTGGCGTCGAACCGTTTTGTTTTGGAGAGAGTTTCTCGAGAATGTGTGAAGAAGGGTGTGGAAGAAAAAGTTGATTTGTGAGGCCTTGAGAATCGGTAGAGCTTCGAGACAGCCTCTCTATTGTTACAGCAATCAAATGTTTGTGTCAGTGAAAAGTTCAGTTTAGTTGTGGGAACTTTTAGTGATTTGTCCACAGTCCAGTTCTCGGTCAGAGCCTGAAAAACATTTTTTATTACATCCCCAACTTTTCCCTGCTTAAACCTCCAATATTAAATTTCCAATTTTCATTTGTGTTTCCTGCTTTCAGCACAGCGAGCAGTAATAACTTTTGCACCAACATTTAGCCTTGCTGTTTATTAGAACTGCAAATCAATGTCGACGTGAGTGTTTGGCTGCTCTACCTGAACTTATTAGGCTGCATCTGTTATGACAAGTGGCAGACTGATGTTTTAAAATGTTTACAGACGTAGATAAAATGATTGAGCTGTAATAAATCATATTACTTTGGGCTGTATTCGGGGGGGAAACAAATAGATGCTTCAGTGATTATACACAGTCCGCGGACAAATTTATGTTTCTTCTTGTCAACTTACAAGAAAATGGGAAAGCTCATAAAAAATCAACAGCGGGGCAAAAATCAATAACTCAACAAATATTGCCCTGCATTTGGATTTGGATTATTGGACCATTTCAACCTGGCAGCCAATTTTCCCAAGTTTTACAGTGTTTTTATGTTTAGTTTATGACGGAGGTTTGCTTTAAAAGCACTTACTTCTTTCTTTAAAAATGTGTGTAGTTAGAGGACAGGGTTTTTCAGTTGGCTAATAACTTTCCAATAATAATTTCCTTGGAGGTTTTCAGGAGAGAACCAAGTTATTCAGTACTAATTGTATGGAAGATTGAAATACTTTTCTGCTTGAGTTTAGTCACTCTAATTGAGTTTATAAGTAGAGGAAAAAAACAACATCCATTAAGGTCAAAAATGAGTTTTTGCTAGTTGTTGCTTCACTTGGATGTTTGACCTTCGCTGTGCAGAGTGATGCTCGACACGCAAAGGCTGTTTCTACATCCATCTAAAAAGTTCAAGGGTCAAAGTCTCTGTGTGCTCACGTTAAATCTGAACTCAACATGTGTACAGTAAGAGATGATTGCGATATCACAAAATTGTTTTTAAGAAAATATCATCCTATATGCATCTTCCATTAATGTGATTTGTTGACCTCCAGGGCTCATACACTGACTTTTAGGAGACATCTTTTCAAGTGGTTACAACAAATATAATTGCAAATTCATAGATTATTTAGAGTACATAGGTTTCTTGTCTTTAGGGAAAACTACATCAGATACAACTTAGTATTCCAGAGTATGTTTACAGTATGTCTTACAACGTGTGTGGAGGCGATCTTTAAATTTTCATTCATGCATTTCTTATTGCCGGCTTCTCCAAATATGTTGAACTGTACACTTGTCAGAAGACAAGTTTCACATTTTTGTTTTTTCAGCAGACCTCATTCTCAACTCAACAAAACACTGACCCTATTTAATTTATAGTTATTGATAAATTGCATGTTTCTTGCTATAAAATTATTCGGAAATTACGGACCATAAAGTCAACTATCACCATTTTCTTCTCCAGATGTTTAATGGCACATTTTGCAGATAATTAGCTTAGCTTAGCATAAAGACTGGGGGTCGGGGGAATTAGTTAGCCTGGCTCTATCCAAAGGCAAAAGAAGTCTCTGCTCATGGCCAACATATAACCTCCAGGAAAAACACAACTTGTGCTTTTTATAATTTGATTTTATACAATTAATTTGTGGCCGTTCAAGGTACTGGCAGACATGTTCTGTTGCCTGCAGAGAGACTGTTTCCAGCTGTTTCTGGTCTGTATTAAGTCAACTGTTGCTGGAGCTTCATAACTAACCAGCAGATATGAGAGTTGTATTCATCTTCTCAGTCCCTGCAAGAAAGCGATTCAGCACATTTTCAAAAACGTCTGAGTATTTTTTCAGGACTTGTATTTGAAGAATCAGCAAAGTCCTGAAAGTTTCCCTTCAAAACGGCTTTTCGCAGATTAATAATTTATTCCGGGACGACTTCACCGGCAGGTCACTTCATCAAGGTGGCAGTTTGACAAGACTCTCAAAGTTATTAGAATTTAATGCGGAGGAGCATCAAGCCAATTCTTACCTCCATGAGTAGAAGAGGTCTATTGATTGCGGGAGAATTGCAGGGCCAAGTTAAGTTGTGAAGGCCGGGCCCCAGCATGTGGGTCCAAGGGCACATGATTGACATTTCCAAAGACCTCTGGAGCCACAGCCAGAGCCTAAAAGCTGCCGGATTTCCAGCGGTGTGAGCGGCCCCCTCGAATGCCCATCAATGCGGCGGCGGTGTGTGTTCCACCCACATTAGGCGTCTCCTGCTGTCAGGGAGACATTAACAAGGCAGGTTGTGCCCTGTCCTCTGCTCTCAAACGCCTGCTTTCTCCTGTTGATTGTTTACCGCATCCTCTCCATGCACTTCCTGGGAAGAGGTGACGGACGTGGCGCCGTTGCCTCGAGGCGCCCTGCACCGAGTCCTAACAAACATTTTCCCCCGTCTTCCAGCGATTTGCTGACATTTTCCGCTGTGATGTTCAAAAGTGGAAAAAAAAAAAAAGTCGTTGAATTAAATTTGTTATCTCACACTCTGATTGGTTCCCGCTGGTTACAATTCAGCAGCGACAGTCATTTAGCAGATTAAACACTGAGCAAGAAGTGGAGTTCAAGAAGCAGGCCTCACCCCCGCAAAGTCAACCTGATGCCCAAAGTCTTTTTTTTTGTTTTTCTCTTTGTCAGACGGCCTGTGGGGAAATTAACTGATGAGTTCACGCTGCCAACAGGGTTGCTATAGAAACTTCACATATAAGACTTGGGCTGGAGTTTGTCACCAGAGAGAAAACAGGAGCGAGCGAAAGACAAAGAGGTGGCGGTATTGAATGCTCACCGGAGAGGCATCAAAGGTGGTGTCATTTGCAACACAACATTAATGCCATGTTTTATTTCTTCTCTATAGCGCATCCTGGCTGCAACATCCCCTAGAAATCATCTCATCCTGCTGCAGGCCCACCTCACATACCTGAGGAGGAATGATTCATTTATGCTCTAAAGGTAGATTTTTTTTTTGGTTATGAGATTATGAACAGAATTAGACAATGAATTACACTTATTACCCATCAGCACATTGTCGATGTGCTTTAGTAAATTTCAGGTAATCGCTTTGGAAAATATGTTTTTGGTGAACTGCCCGACTGTGAGCAGTATCAGAGTATGTGCTGTATTGTTGAAATGCTGTGTACATATTGATCAGATGTTCTGTTACTGGCCCCTAGTGGCTCAGGTCAGAAATAAGATTGCAAGTATCACAAGTGGAGACACACTGTGTGCCGCCTTTATGCTGTACAGTAGGAAAGATTATGTGACCTGATTTTAAAGTATATATACAGTAGCAGTCAAGAGTTTGAGTTCTGTATTTTTTATTATCTTCTACCTCGCAGATTCATACTGAAAACTATGAATGAGTGCAAACAAGGCAAAATATGTTTTTATTCTAGATTGGTCAAAGTAGGCATCTTTTGCTTTGATGACAGCTTCAGGTCATCAGCTGGGATTGTTTTCAATTAACAGATGTCTTAAAAGTTAATTAGTGAAATGTCTTGCTTTCTTAATGTGTTTGAGACCATCAGCTGTGTTATGCAAAGGCAGTGTGAGTATACAGTAAACAGCCCTGTTTGACTACTGTAGTAATCCATATTATGGCGAGAACCATTTAACTTAGTAATGAGAGTCCATCATTACTTTAAGACATGAAGGTCAATCTGCAGAATTTCAACAACTTTTAATGTGTCTTCAAGTGCAGTCGCGACAACCATCAAACACGATGATGAAACTAGCCCTCATGAGACCGAGAGTTAGCTCAGCTGCAGAGGATGAATTCATTACCAACCCCACAAAGCTGCAATTAACAGCACCTCCGTTTAAAGGAATGTAAATGCTTCACAGTTCAAGCAGCAGGCGCATGTCAACATCAGCTGTCGAGTGAATCAGGCCTTCATGATCAAACTACTGCAGAGAAACAGAATGCCCAAGAATTGGACAATAGATCAGAGAAAATCTGTGCTTTGTTTTCATGAGTCCAAATTTCTGGTTCCGGCTTCCATGTGTCTGAGAGACATAGAGAAGGTGAACTGATGGTGTCTGTGTGTTTGGTTCCCACTGTGAAGCGTGGAGGAGGTGTGACGGTGCTTTGCCGGTGACACTGTTGGCTGTTCAAAATTCTAGGCACATTTAACCAGCACGACCACCACATCGTTCTGCAGCGACATGACCTCCCATCTGGTTTGTGCTTTGTGGATCCATCATGTGTTTTTCAACAGGACAATGACTCAGAACACACCTCCGAGCAATGAAAGGACCATACGACCAAGGAGTGATGGAGCGCTGCGTCACATGACCTGACCTCCACAATCACCCAACCTGAACCCAGCTGAGATGGTTTAAAGATGAGTTCGATTGTGGAATGAAGCGCTCAGGATTTATAGAAACTCCTTCAAGACCATGTTGGAAAAACAGATCAGGTGACCTCACAGAGCTGAAGATAATGTTGTTAGTGTGCATCAATGCAAAAGGTAACTACTTCCTAAAAGAATGTACAATATGAAACATATATTTTTTTTAGCATATTTATGTGTTCTTTCACAGTTTTGATGTCTTCAGGATTAATCCTCGATCTAGAAGGAACCACTTACTGAAAAGGTGTTTACCAACTTTTCACTGGTATTGTATATATATGTGTATATTTATCTTACTATTCACATTACATTGAATAAGCGTTGCAGTTTTACGTCCGACTCAGTGAACGTAAACTTTTACTCTGCTGGGAAATCTATTCAGCAATACATCAAGTTTTATGTGGAACTTGGCTGATGTAGTTTATATTGCCTATGATTTAGTAGGACATACTGTATTTAATTCACATGCCAACAAAGCAAAAAAAAACAGACTTGCCATAAGGACAAATCGTTCCTCTCCATACTCCCTTTTTTTTTTTTTTTTACAGACATGAGCATTCAAATCCTTCATTACTGTGATTGAAAACAAATGGATAACTCTATCATGTCTAATGGAGTGAGGAAAAGAAATTGGACCATTCTTTAACGGCCTTCCTTTAAAGACATTACTTACATTCTTTATAAAATCTATTTTCAGTTTAAGACCAGTTGAGGAAAGATGTACCTGCGGAGACGGGAAATGAAAAGTGATTAAATGGCGAGATTCATTTATAGCCGCAACAGTTGTGAAGGCTCTGCCCTTGATTTATGGCCGTCGAAGCCCATCCTAATTTCAGTCGATGTGACACATGAGATGAGCGTCGGTGTGCGTCGGGCTTCGGGCTCTGACGGGAGAGTTGCGGCGCCGTCTCTCACTCTTCACTCTTGATCCTCCTCTTTCTATACTGCTCCGTCGTGGCCTTTCTGTGTGACTGCTTGAGGAAAGGAGTGAACATTGTCATGCTGCGCCAGGCTCGCACATCTCTATCAAGTATCAGTGCCCCCTGGAGAAGTGTTTTAGGGAAAATGGGAAAAAGAAAAAACCTGTTTATTTTGAACATTTCTTTCTGCCCATCCTCATCTCCCCCTGGCGCACGCTGCCGATGGGTACAAGTAAATGTGTGGGGAGCGAGTGCGTGCACGCAGAAACTCACAGCGAGACGTTCAAAGCCTGCCGATTTGAGCATCTCACGCAGACACGCTCTCCCCTGCTCCTCCTCCTCCTCCTCATTGTAAACAAACACACCGAGCTCTCTCTCTACCTCTGTTTGTAGTCGCTGGTGGCAGCACGGTGCCTCGCTTTGGATCCAAGCCTTCTCAGAATAACCCCGGAGTTGACTGGAGTTGGAGTTTGAGCGAGGGAGACAGAAAGTTGGAATGTCACCTTCTGCTCCTCGGCACCTCGGCTGGGAGGTGCCGGAGAGAGTGCATTGGGGCACAGCCGGGGGGTGGGGGAGCCCTCTGAACCTTAGCCTTGGGACAGATGGCGGGTTTGGACCCTTGGACCTTGCTAATGAGCGGGTCGTGCCAAGCGGTGTAGGACACGGGGACGTAGGTTAGGTTGCTCCATCAAAGCCGTGATCCGCTGCGTCGGAGGGGTGAGGCCACGCCCACCTGCCTCGCTGTTGGTGACATACAGTAGCTGACGATGGGTTGTTGTCCAAAGCTTGAGCTCATTCAAAAAAACACTTTGGCCTCGACACTGAATACAAACATCATCTATTATCTAGTGTCGAACAGATTTTACAATATTTTGTAGAAATAGGGTCTTGCAAACCTTTTTCTCAAACAGCCATGTGTTCCGACAATTTCCAGCCAAAATTAGAACAGGTTTTTATTCCACATGACAGATTCCAACATTTTTGCCTTCCTGTGCTTTTATCCTCTCATTTATTACTGGAGGGCGGAGTGGGCAGGGCTGGCTACTGTCAGTCAAATCTAAGCAAACCTCACAGAGAGAGAGAAGTGTTTACCAAGTTTTGAGGAGCTTTAAGGGATAGGTAGACGGAGTCCTCAGAAAACAGTCAGATGTGTATATGTACACTGAGAGAGTTATGGGTGGTTAAACTTATCCCTCCTCTCCATACTGGCTGCGAAGGGATGCTTTTTTTAGTGTGAGTATACTGTAGGAGATCAGGGACAAAATCTACAGTCCTCATTGTGTGCAAAAGTGCGTTCTTAAGTTTTGAAGTTGGACTTAATTGGTGTTTTTTTTTTTTTTTTTTAAATGTCCTTTATGTGTGTGTGACAGTGGAAGCACAGTCCAAGGAAACTCCAAGAGGAAATTCAGTTCAAGATGAAAGGTACTTAATGAGGTGTCTCCAAATTCTTATCAAAATGTGAGAGTTTTTAAACAGTCTCAGTCTTCTCTAAAAAGGTGTGAAGTTATTCTTCCACTTTTTAATGGTTGGAATGGGAGGTATCATCCAGAATGTGAGCTAAAGCAAGAGTCAGTGTTAATTAATATGAGCCAAGGATAAGTCAAGGATCTGTTTGTAGATTAGAGAATAGCTTAAGAGACAATTTTGTACACATGAGTTTGTGTGGAGAGTCCAAAACAGAGGAAGCTATTATACAGCCTTATTCAACTTACTGGCTTATTCACTTTTCTTTAATAGGGGAGGAAAAACTGTTCCACAAAATAGTAATAGTTTGCAGACAGTTATGAGAAAGGAGTCAATGGTGCAACTGCGTCTTTTAAAAAAAAAAAAAAGTGATTGTTAGCGAGCTTGTTAGAGAACTTTATTTTCCCCCTTCAGTAACTTTTTATTGAACAAAATGATGCGCAGTAGTGAACAAAAAGCCAGAACATAACAGTGGAGAGAAAATAGAGAGAAGCTAGAGGAGCTATTGTGACTGAGGTAGCAGTTACCAGCTCCACTAAATAGACAGAATGAGTGAATGAGAATGAGTTTGCACTATGAGATTTGCCTGCAAATGTAAAGTGCATTATAAATAAAATCAATGATTATTATTATTTGGTGCAAAAAGTTTTTAGTGGTCCACATGCATGTGAAGGCTTAATATCTGGGAAACTAGTGGAGATATTGGTCTGAAATTTTGCACAGCAGTTATTAGTAACAAGGACATTAAAATAAAAAAATATCAAGCAAATCTGAGATGGTGCAAAAACTGCCCCCCCTAAAAAAAAATCTCATTCTACACGTCAGCTATTTTTAGTGGTCCACATGCATGTGAAGGCTTAATATCTGGGAAACTAGTGGAGATATTGGTCTGAAATTTTGTACAGCAGTTATTAGTAACAAGGACATTAAAATA
>JBBMOC010000030.1:4734675-4924881 GCA_037975185.1 Centropyge bicolor
TTTTTCCTCAGTTGCATGACTGCTAATTTAGCTCATATGAACTTTGCAGCATGTCCCACTTCAGCATTGTAGAGTTCAGGGATGAAGTTTCGAGTGAAGGAAGGATTCTAGTGGACATTATTCCATCATGTTGGTTCAGTGACGAGGAGAAGACGGCGTGTTTTTGGCCAATAGGCCTTAATGTTAACATCACAAAGGCAGTCAAGCAGAGACGACAGCCAGATGTTTCATGGAAGACATGCAGTGTGCGTGCAATTGGATATGCAGGTAAGATGGTTTTTAAGGTGAGGTGAATAAATCTGATGATTTAGATTTACATTAATATTGTCATCCTTTTTGTCTTTTGAAGGTACATATGAAGATGTCCGACGCAAGCTTGCAAGAGCAGAGGCTACATCTGATCTCCAAACGGACAATGATGTACCAAAGAAGCGACAAAAAAGGTAATGCAAATGTAATAAAACTCATCACTGCCTGCAGTGGAATTTTAATTAGTCATTTTAATAAACTTTTAAGTAGGGATCGGCCGATAATTGGCCGGGCCGATTTTGACACATATCGGCATCGGCCTTTTTTTAAAATCCGACAGCCGATAAGAGATCAATTTAAAACTGGGTTATTTTGGCTCTGATGCAGCCGCATCTCTCTGTCCGCAGTCACTAGTCTGCATTGTCCCACCCACAGCACCATCTGATTGGTTACGTAAAATAAAACGGTACCATGTTTCGGTACCTAAACGCATCCTTGTGACTGTGAGGGAGTGGAAGAGTCTGCGGCTTCCGTCAACAAAGCAAGCATGGCTGATAGCGACCCCACGGCTCCACTTTTCAAAATGCGATGCAGATTACACTCGCCTAGTATTTGTGACGCGAAGTTCGAGGCCAGCGGCAGGAATACTTCTAATCTGAGAAAGCACCTGGTTAAGCAAAAGATTTTTCTCAAGGCTGAAGAGTGCACGATTTTTGACAGCCTCAGATCTACAGCTACAACTCCTGCATTCAGCACCGTTAGCGACTCTACTATACCTTTATTTATTTTTACTCCATCCTCTTTTGCTCATTTGTTCTCTCTTTATAAGAGATGCTGCTGAACCTGGAAGCTCCCTGCACTTTTTGTTACAATTTTCAAACACAGAAGCTGTTGTTGATTGTCTAAGATGTTTAATAAACATATGCTTAAAGACATAGAAACAAAGTTAAGTGCTGGAGTTCTAATTATTCAAAATTTTGAAACCAATATTTTCACTTTTACTGCAAATGAATATCGGCTCCAAATATCGGTTATCGGCCTCCTTGACTTCTAACAATCGGCCCTGAAAAAAACATATCAGACGATCTCTACTTTTAAGTTCTTTTAGACAAAAGAGATTTTCTTGGTTATTCGGCTACTTTTATATTAATGATAATCCGATCTGATATTAGTATCACTGGATCGGATATTGGAGAGTGGCATATAATTCCAATCCAGTGTTAGCCTCTGCACTCACTCATCAGCTTTGAAACTGACAGTGTGTGACACTGACACACAGTCACTCCAGTTTTTGTGTGTGCATAACTGTTCGTATTGCTATTTAAATGAAACTTATATCAGACAGTGTGAAGTAGCCATGGCTCTGAAGTGACAAATGAACAGTAACAAGATGTAATGCAAAATTAAACAAATGGGAATGAAAGCATAAGTAGTATGCTATGCAAGGTAGTATACATACAGTGTGATATTTCTTTTTTAGATTTTAATATAGCTATTAATTTTCTGTCAGTCTTGGCTTGGTATTTTCAATTTTTTATTGTGGCTACTAATTTTTTATCTGTAGTTGTTGGCCAGTTCCTGCATAGTTATTGGACAACATGTTGTTATTGGACATGAGCAATATGTAATCATTTATCACTATGGTGCAATAGACCATTATTGGCAGATAATTTATAGTAGATTTAGTATCTGGTGTTTCCCTTCAATGTCTATGCTGTAATTCTCTGAGGAGGAATCTGATTCGTGTGGTGAGGATGAATTGCCACCTTCTCCGCCCATGGAATTTGGCAAAAAGGTAGGCTATAGGTTAAGTGTGATCCCAAAAGTTACCAGCCAAAGTGGCTCCTTGAAAGTCAGCGGCCCGAGTGCATCCCCAAGAGGCAGTGACATCAGTATACCATCAAGAGAGAGCAATTCCAGAGTGAGCCCAAATGTGAGAAGCCGTAGTGTATCCCCGAGTCAGAGAAGTCCCAGCCTGACTCCAAGTCTGAGAAGCCCCACTGCAACCCCACGTCTGAGAAGCCCCAACCCGTTCCTGGGTCTAAGAAGCTCCACCCCGACTCCGAGTCGAACAAGTTCCAGTGCTTCTTCCAGTGTGAGCAGTGCCACAAGTCTTGGAGAAGCCATGTATATTAAGTTGATAACTTTGCTGGAGGAAGTCAAGGACACTCAGAAAGTACAATGCAAAATGCTTAATGCTCTACTAAAGCAGAAAACAGCTGTACCATTGTTAGAACCACCTGAAGGAGCAGTCTTTCCACTGATGACAGTCCAAGATGTCCAGGCCATGAATGAGAAGCTGTGCAACTCAAGTTGTAAGTTTCGAATCTCAGATTCTCTTTTGACTAAATTTGGCATTTAGATTGCTTTGTATTTTATAGTAATGTGAGGAATTAGAATGGAGGTGGTATTAGTCATGAAAGCACGTTCAAATGATTGTGCAAATGATATCATGTTTTTAAGGCTAATGTCTGTCATTAGAAATTAGACTGAGTGTCTGAGTCTGAGTGTATACATTTGCTGTTAAAATGTTACTTATTTTAAGTAAATATAACAAGTGATGGAATGTAACTAATAACAATTCAATTAAGGATTGTACCAGTATAACATTTTAAGATACTTTGAGTATTTTCATTTTCTGTGAACCTGATCAAATTTACTAACTAGTTATTTTGCTGATTGAGATAAATAAGATGAGGGAGAGGCAAATAAAGATGTGCAGAGAGAAAAGTATAGTAAATAAAATAATTGTAATGAACACCATCATAGCTTTACTACAGAATTTCCTTTCTGTGCTTTTCTTCTTATATTCTCAGGTTGCCATGGTTGGAGAAATAGGAGGTTCTTCGCTGGATGATGCAGTCAGAAGAATGATGGCATTCATCATGTCAAATGAGTTGGCAGTCGGCAGTCGGCAAGAATAAGTTTCGGAAGCTGCGTCTTTTTGGTGTTGTATATGGTTATTTTTCCTAAGTTTCTAGTAGGTTATGTAATTTTCTGTCTTCAAATTTCCTTTGTCTTTCTAATGTTAGAACTTAAAATTTTGCAAAATATTTGACTCTCAAAAGTATTTGCATGTTCTAAAATGCAGTTAGCCTTCGTGGTGAGAAGAGTATACGTTAAATTTAAGCAGTGGCCACTTTTTGCAACTGAGAATAGTTCTCCATGTTTTCAATCTCAATTTTTAAAATCTAAATTGATATCCAGCTTGACTTGCTCAAGCCAGCTGTCTTCCAGTTGTCTGTCTGTTATAAAGATGTTTTTGAAATGCAAGAAACCAAGCTTGAATTTCTAAGTTTGCCTGTATTGTTATTTTTTTAAGGGGCACTAAAGAAGAATGCTTTAACACAAGCAATCACACAAAAGGATGCGGAGAAGGCCCTGTCAAAGTGGCTTATTGGAGCGCGCGATAGAGGTGGAAACCGAGCATTTAGGGCTCAGAAAGAACTTGCAAAAAAAGGTGGGACACAGTTCCAAGATGGGACTCAGTCCCAAGATGAGACACAAATCCAGTAAGTGCCCAGCATGCAATGCCCTGAAGTTGAGCTAAGTTTACTGGCTCCTGACCAGTTGAATGTAATGTTTTAGTATTGTGTCTGTTTTTGACATAAAATATGTAAAGCAGTGGTACTTGACAAAACATCATGCTCAAATAACTCTGCAAGACCTGTAAAAGCAGTTAAAATTGCTGATTTTTCTATCTGCCACTGGTCTTGCAGTTTAACATTTAATTTGTATTTTATGGGTTTTTATGAAAGTGAAAGGTTTCTTTTGGCACTCTTGGTAGAATGCTTGTCATGACTGGCAAAAAATGCATTAAACAAATGCTGACTATAAAAGTAGCCATGTGTTGGAGTTTGTGTTTAACAATTTTAGCTCACCTTGTTTTAATTGA
The DNA here is from genome assembly GCA_037975185.1 of Centropyge bicolor. Lineage (NCBI taxonomy): Eukaryota > Metazoa > Chordata > Actinopteri > Pomacanthidae > Centropyge > Centropyge bicolor. Next base: position 4,738,820 of record JBBMOC010000030.1, read on the forward strand.
ATTTTCAAACTTTGAAAGGTCGATTGTCACTTGTATGACTTGACTTTTGTTATTTCTGATTGTTTAGGACACAGTTGGGGACCTAGATTTTAGTTTCAGGTCTAGTTAGATCCTTCAGATACTGCAGAGTAGATCCTAGGTGGATCTGGTTTAAATTGCCTAGAAAGGGACCAGCTAAAGCCAGGTGAGATCCTACATATAGCCCGTATGTGCATACACAGGTGGGGCCACTGTGGAAAAACCCGCTTGGAACCTATATTGTAGCCTAGTTGGGTCCTGCATATGGCCCAGTGAGATCCTTCCCTCAAGGCAGAGGTGGTGCCTATGTGGGCCTCATATAAATTAATTAGTTGGGGCCCACATAAATACTAGTTACATTCCACTCAGAACTCCCATGGGCAAACACAGGTAGGGCCACCATGGAACCTGCGGACAAACCCACTTGGATCCTATATTGTAGCCTAGTTGGGTCCTGCATATGGCCCAGTGAAATCCCTCCCTCAAGGCAGAGGTGGTGCCTATGTGGGCCTCATATAAATTAATTAGTTGGGACCCACATAAAAACTAGTTACATCCCACTCAGAACTCACATGGGCAAACACAGGTAGGGCCACCATGGAACCTGCGGACAAACCCACTTGGAACCTATATTGTAGCCTAGTTGGGTCCTGCATATGGCCCAGTGAGATCCTTCCCTCAAGGCACAGGTGGTGCCTATGTGGGCCTCATATAAATTAACTAGTTGGGACCCAAATAAAAACTAGTTACATCCCACTCAGAACACACATGGGCAAACACAGGTAGGGCCACCATGGAACCTGCGGACAAACCTACTGGGGACCCTTAATTGCAGCCCACTCTTTATACATGTGGGGCCCACATATAAATGCTGGCTGGGTAGTAACAAGGACATTAAAATAAAATAATATCAGCAAATCTGAGATTGTGCAAAAATTGACCCCCCTAAAAAAAAATCACATACTAAACATTAGCTTTTTTTTAGTGGTCCATATGCATGTGAAGGCTTAATATCTCCAAAACTAGTGGAGATATTGGCCTGAAATTTCTCACAGCAGTTTGGTAACGGCCAGCCTGGTAACGTGAGACATCTCTCTTTAATCGAGGCCAAAAGAAATACCACAAAATATAGTTGTATGTTGTGCGCACTCCCAGATGTCCTGATTGGTCATTTGCTGTCTTCAGGACCTTGTCACGAAACTTTACAGGAAGCCCAATCTGTAACACTGGCTTACCAACAAAGTCTTCCCCATGCGACAACCACTTTCTCACTAAAAGCCCCCCCTGCAGCAGATAACCACTGGCTGCGCTCTTTCCATCCTCAGGAAAAAGAACAGCCTCAAACAACTGACTCAAGGAAGGATCAGCTCTCTGCTCCGCCACTAGGTCACTGTGAGATAGTCTGCTAAATAAAATTGTAGAATTGTAGACAACAATGAGTCAGGAAAGATGACAAAATTCACCTTGCTCAACTCCTCCTCACTCTGCTCAGGTCCCCCGTTTGCATGGCTCATAGCCCGTGTCACAGCACAAGCTGTAAACACTGAAGGAAAACAACAAGCATTCTCATCTGGGTTACCAGTTACAATGGGTGAGGATGACACTACAGGCGGCGGTGGACCCTCTGCCCACACGTGCCTTCCAGGCAGGCCGTTACCAAGAATGACATCCACCCCTTCAATTGGCAGTGCAGGACGCACCCCCATGGAGACCTTACCCTACACCAAAACACAGTCCAGTACCACAGAGTGTAGAGGAACAGGCACAACATTCAAACCCATGCCCCGCATCGGGACAAAATCCCCAGTGTCAGATTCATCAGAACGAACTGAACTTCTGGCGATATGCCTCAGGGACTAACTTGTAGGCCTTTACCACAGCAGACTTCACAGTTAAATAAACCTTACCTTGTACCACTGTCAGAGCAGAGTAGGCCTCCTGAGCCCTGCCCATTAAAACACACTGTAACAACAGTGTACGCTCACAGTCTCAGTAGCTGCCTAACAGAAGACTACCTAAGCTCCCCCCCTAGTCTTCAGGTGCTAGTTGCGGTGGGTATTTATGCACTGATTACAGCAAACCCGGCGAAGCAACCGCAATTGGCGACTTCACCCGCAGTCTCGGCCGTGCCCCCGAGCTACGAGCTCCAACCACTTTCACATCACACTAACAACCCCCCAACAAACTCCAAAGGAAGTCCGCACTGAAGCCTAACAGGGACAGAAACAACGGCAACTTGTAGCGGCTGTACCGGACTACTGGACCAACTGCTGCGATCAAATCGCACATCACAAACCCAGCGACACAAACAACCAGCGGCTTTACTGGGAAAAAAACAAAAACAAAACAACACTCACCATCATCCACGATACTCCCAAACTGTCAGCTGCGCGTTCATTCAATAAACGCTGCCGTAAACAGCAACAGCTGTGTGTCGGCGACACACTACAATCAGCTTCATTCACAAATATCGTTAAACTCCGCCCACCAGGCTCCTTACGACCTGAGCTATGGACGAGCCCCCAATTGTTACAGCCCGGCTCTTAGGCTGCAACAAAGCAGGAAGTGGAGACGAGGTCAGGTGCAAGAAAATATAATTTTATTTACAAAACGAAATAAATAAAGAATTACAAGAGTCAGTATCAGCAATCAGTAGTGTCAGGATGTCTGAATGCGTGTGTGTGTGTATGTGTGAGCAAGTAACCAAATCAAACCCAAACAAACCAACAGAACAGCCGTGCTGCCATTCCCACATGAGTTGGGTGAGCAGGTGGAATGAGTGGGGTTTAAATAGAGTACCACCGGGCCCAGGTGGTTCTCAATTCCCATGATGACCCCGCCTCGACCAGAGCCTGCAAAAGAAAGTGTTGAACAAGGCAGTACACCCCTAGTGGTGTGGAGGGGTAGTCACAAAACACTATAATAATAATAATAATAATAGTACAGTTTTGCTTGTGGATTGTGTCCCTTATTTCTAACACTGTAGTCACTTTAGGAAGGGATCTCTTCATGGGCCGTGAGGACTGATCACGTCGACTAATAACTTATGCAGAGGCTGAAGAATATCCAGACCAGTAAATGTTGCCTCAAGAAACGCTTTACAATGTGCAAATCCCTGCCTGGACAGAAAACAGTTTATGTTACAATATGAGACATGGGAGCATGAGTACACACCAGAGAACCCAGAACTTCTTGATCCATACTTGATGGATGGGCCCACAAATTGGTCACTACAGTAGATCAAACTTTGATTGGCTGCACGTAGGCGCAGAAACACATAGAGGTCACATCCCATGGAGACTTAACTGCTTTAAGCTAATAGCCTTAACTTTTGCCCTTGTAATCTCCCATATGTGGAAATTATGTTTTAATATGCATGTTTTTTCTCAGATATATGTGCAGATTTCTCATCTACAATTCTCATTGGGGAAAAAAAAATCAAGACAAAGCAACATTCAGGTGCAGCTGGAGCCTTCATTTGTGAGGCCTTTTATTTTTGCAGCGAATAAAAAAAAAAAAAAAAAAAATCATGATCTGCATTCATATCCATCCCGGTTATCGATCGGACCGTTGGGCTCAGATATAGAGCTGTTTTATCTGAGCAAACACTTCAGCTCCACTGTGAAGAATAGTGTGAAACGGCTGATATTGGTGGGATAGACAGGCTGCATCCTGGGAGCTCATTTGTAAAGAGTACAGGTGTAAGGAGGAAGAGAAGAGACAGGTAGGAACTTGTGATGGATGACGAGGGTACACGGTGGACCGGTGACGGGAGAACATCAATAGTTAAAGCATCAATGATGTATTGCATTTTGTAGTTTTGCAGCACTCCGTTGAAGTTGAAAGTAGTTTGGGGATTGCAGCAGCCCACACCCAACGCTCTGCTTTGTCATATTTAGGAGGCGTGATGCTTTTGAAACGTTATTGTCAGGCATAATCAGTCATCAGCCTGCTCACTGGAGGCCTTTTTGTTCCTCCAACCAAAGAGCTGAAGGGCGTCTGATTGACAGCGCATGACAGCCCCTCGCATTGTAAGCCACAGACCCGGGTCCTGCCTGTGTGATGTTGCCCTATAATGTGTGTGTGTTTATAACCTTAACATATCCAGTTTTTGCTCAGCATGGAAACTCCTTTACCAGTGCCCTGCTTTACCTTCACTGAGCTACACTGTTGTTCACTGCTGTCACCTCCAAAGGAACAGGTGACCTAAATGCCTTGCTTAAGGGCACCTTACAGCCAGTGTTGAGGGTGTCAGCTTCCTTCACAACTCTGATTCTGTTGTTTACCGACAATGATTTTACGAAGTGTAGCCCATGTATTAATCTCCTTTATACATTCATGTGTTCACAAAGTGTTGAACCTCTCTCCATCCTCGCTTGTGAACGACTGAGTCTTTCCAGGATGAACCTTTCATACCCAATCATGATCCTATCACCTGTTACCAATGAACCTGTTTACCTGTGGAATGATCCAAACAGGTGTTTTTGGATCAGTCCACAACTTTCACAGTGTTTTGTTGCTCCTGTCCCAACTTGTTTGAAACATGTTGCTGCCATCAAATTCAGAATAAACAGATATTTATAAAAATCAATGAATCTGATGAAGTGAAACATTAAATATATTGTCTTTGCTGTTTTATATGTCTGTCAAAAAGAAAATGATTACATTATGAATTTAGGCATTACAGATGCTACCCTGATGTACTAAATGCCTGTCATAACTACTGTATACACTCAGTGATAGTACTTTTTCAAATTCTATATTTAATTTAATTTTATGCCCGGTGTGGCAAAAAGAGCATCACGATCACCACTACAGACTGCACAGAGACACAGAATACAGGCTGTACTTTAATGGTGCTTTGAGCTAAATGATAATGTCAACATACTGACATGCTCACACTGACAATGTTAATTTGCTGATGTATAGTGACATCTTAGTTTAATGTGTTGCATGCAAACATGTGCTGATTAGCAGTAAACACAAAGTATAGCTGAAGCTGATGGCTGAGTCTATCCACGATGTGCAAACTCAGTGACGGCACAAAACATTTCAGTTTCAGTGCAGTGAGCCAGAATGTTTTCGTGTATGTAAATCAGGTCTGAGTTTTGAAGCGGAGCAAAGCAGTCACCTTTGAGGCTCCTTCTCTCTGCCAGGATCCAGTCAACACATAGAATAAATCAATTACGCCATGATTAAAATTGTTCTACAGTCGTTCTGTGCTATCAAAATTAAATTGAGAAGGATACTGCTGAAGTTAATATTCAGCATAGAGCACCTTTAAGATACACTTGAGACTCACAAAAGTCATCTTTGTCCAGACGCTGTCCAGACTCCTGAGCAGTCACTCCCACATCTTCCTTCTGCAGAGACTCAGGGGAGAATAATTCTCCTGCAGCACCTAGAGGATTATCAGAGTGCAATCATATCATATATCAGATTTACTGTACATGCAAGAGATGAAAAACATATTTGCATCCTTAAGTGCAACACAGGGAAAACTGCAGAGGCATTAAAGATTGCACTAAAAATTTTATTATAAACACGTCATGTTTTTTTGTTTGTTCTGTTTTTTCAGTCATTTAAACAACAGCGATCATGGACCAGAGAAATTTGGGTTCACTGCTTGGCACAGCATGACATCATACTCATGTCGAACTGAAGTCTGCTGCTGCATCATTGTTTCTGGGCAGCAAAGAGCTCGTTCGTCTCTTCTGCAGTGAAACAGCGCCATCTATGGAAATGCTGAGTGTCAGGCCAAGACAAACCTTTCACAACACTAAATCAGGAAATGCACTGTAGTACTGTGTGCAGCAACTTCTTTACAAATGTTTAAAAGTGAGGCTCCTTGAGTTGCTTTCTGTCCATTTTTTTTTTATCTGACCTGATTCATACGTCCTCACAGAAAGTCTTGAAGAGATAGAGTGTGAGAGAGAAATTGCTCCAAAAATTAGTCATGGATAAATCCAGGGCTTATGTGACTGTAAATATCCTTCTGACAGTCGGAAATGGCGCTAATATGTCAGGCTTGGCTGCTGTCAATCATACTTAGAGGCTGCTGCAGAGGCTCGCTCCTTCAAAGCTACCTTGGGATGCATCAAACTGTGTTTTTTCGTGCCTGACACTGAATTTGTAGAGCACACATGAGGGTGTATTGTAGGTTTTATATGGTGAGTCCTGGTTGATTATAAGTTGTTTTTTTATGAGCAAATATAGTAGATAGTGCTGGCATATCAGCTTATACCATTCATTATTCCAGCAAGGATTTACACAGCATTTGATTTTGCATTTTTGTCACTTTGGGAGCTTAATTGTTGACGATAACAAGAGAAATTGTGTCGGCTTGTTCAGCTAATTTAAAAGACAATGATCGTTATACAGAGAAGTGACTTCCAAAATTAATTATACTGTCGATATGTCAAGGGTTAAATCATGGATTTGCTCTAATTGGAAATGTTATTTGATACATCTTGTGTGTGTTTTATGAAATGTTTCAATGAAAGCAAAACTAATGACATCCCCATCAGTGTCAGCTGTAGCCTGCTTTGTGTTTAGTACTAATGAGCAAATATTAGTATGCTGGCATGGTAAATAAGATGGTGAACATGTGCTGGCAAACATCTGCATACTGTATGTTGTCAGTGTCAGTGTGCCTCAGTACAGTCAGTCTGGTCTATTTCTGATAACATGATGTTGAAGGTTTCAAACAACAATTAAACAAATGTCGAGATATGATCCATTTAAAACATGTTTTCAGTCGTAGTCAAACACTGTGATTCGTAACTGTTTTCATTTATTTATGTCTCTGTTCTCAAAGCACTTTCATCCTTTACTTCAGGTAACCTTTCTGCCCTGCAGTCTGCTATCTTTACAGATACTTTTGTTCCTGGAAAGTTGATCTGACTTTGGCTTCAGGAGACGGCCAGGTGGTAAGTATAGTCTCAGACAATCCCCGAGCAGGCAGATAACAATGAACTCATCTCTCTCCCTTTCTGTTCCCTATTAAATGAGAAATGTATGGGTCCAACCTTGGCTGAGTGTTCTGGGAATGAACCAGTGCCCAAGGATTCTGGGAGGCTAGGGGTTGGCCCTCGAGGGCCGAGAGCTTGTCAGTTTTCCTCCCAATCTTAGCCCTCAATTACTGAATCAAAGGCGAGAGAAAAACCGAATCCCATCCTGCGCCTGGTCCTCATCTCACCCTGCCGGACCCGACAGGCTATCTCCCCCCGCTTGTTCGCTCGCTCTAACTGGAACGCACACGGAGCACAGCTCCTGGGAACCTCGCAAGTGAGCTGCTGCTCTGAAGAAGCTTCAAAGTTCATTGCTCTTTCTCGGCAGGAGAGCAGACGGGGTGAGTTGCCGATATCGCCTCCCTTCTTTTTCCCACACACTCCTTTACATGTTGCTTATTCCTCAGCTGCTCCCACATGAATGTGTGCAGATGAGACATGTCAGTGTCGTTTTTCATCCCACTTCCACTGCGTTATCTCCCCGCCTGCCCTCAGAAGAAATGCACTTTTTTTTATCTTGTTATTTACTAAACACAAAGGCTTATAGCATAAGTAGTGAGGGCTTATGCCAGGAGAGAAACTGCTGCCGTGACAGCTGGAATATGAATATGAGTGACATCACTTGACTGGTTTATGTGAAATAGACACCTGCTGTGAGAAAAGCCTTTTTTTTATTTTCCTTGGGTGCACTGCAGATTTAAGACAGAAATTCTCCAAATGATTTCTGCTTGGGGTGAAGGAGTGAAGCATAAATTCGCTCCAACTCTCATGATAAAAACCCTAATAAAAGGCAGTCCCAGTTAAAGAAATGCGTCGTGCTGTTTGGGAAGCCAGATTGTTAGAGAGTAAAGCAAGAACATAATGGAACGCCATCTAGATGCACTGTCATACAACTTTATTTTTCTGCAAGTTGTTGTCTGTGATCATGTTTTTTTTGTCAATGTAATTTCAACCCTGAAAATTCAGAGTAAGCAGATATTTACAAAAATCAATGAAGTCGATGAGGTACAACTTTAAATACATTGTCTTTGTGCTGTTTTCAATTGAGTCAATATGAAAAAAGATTTGCAAATGATCACATTCTGTTTTACACAGTGTCCTAACTTTTTTAAGGATCGCGGTCGAACACTGGAATTAACAACACCTGTAATGCGAAAGGAAACAGCATGAAAAATACAAACTAAAGTATAATTGAAAATTGAGCTCGAGGGTTCATTCTTGACCTTGGAAACAGCGACTGACAAAACAATCTCAACTCAAGGTCGCCTTTTCCGGGGCCTTAATATGTTCCTCATCAGCAGATCATCCGTGTTCACTTAAGAGCTGATCTCGGTCATCCTTGACCTTAAAATTGTAATTTAACAAATCTGGTTTGATATTACAGAAAACTCCCCTTTAGCAGCTACTTTGTCATAAATACAACAGAAGATCAACTTGTGTGTCTGTTTATAGCCAAACAAACTCAGTCAAAAACAAAAAAAAACAACATCTGAAGAAATAATTACAGATTTTAAATGCATTTAATGGGTATTGCCGGAAATATGGCGACCATCAAGAACCACCAGTTGAGACTGTTTTGCCAACTGACTCAGTATTTTTGTTTGTATTATTGTACATTATTTACTCATTTTGTACTATTGTTTCTTCAAGACACACAACATCACCTCTTTATTAATTTATTTATTGCAGATGGTTCTTCATCCAACAGGGGCGACTTATATATGCAGTTGGTTATATATACAGTTACTCTAACTTTTCAAATGTGCTTCAGGCTGTATTGTCTGACAGTATTTGTATCATGATGGTCTCTCAAAGCTCTGACGTATCCGTCTTATTCCAACAATGCTGTCCACTTTAACATGTCTAATTCAAACCTCGGCGGGCTCATAAATATTTCAAAGATGCCTCAGCTACAGTATGAACCGACGAGCACGAGGCAAAAGCCTGCTTCTCTTCTGCTCTGACTCGAAACACCTTCGCTCAACACAGCTACAGTTCTCCTCGAAATCGGTGCGAGGCGATGAATAGATTTTTAATAGACATCTCTGCCTTTCATTACTCAAGGCAACAACTGTGTACACACTGGCTTGTTTTTTTTTGCACTCCTCTAACAAGCAGCCCGAGCGGCACCGTGGAGAAAAGCTGCTGCTTAAGTGAGAACAATTGATATTTAAGTTAACACCGTGCTGAATGGAGGGAAGCAGGAGAGCTGTTATATTGCCATCCTGAGCCAAAAAGAAATTGATTAGTTCTTTAGTGCCATTATTCAGTGTTTTATGTGCCGCTATTAGTTGTTTTTGAAGGAGATAACTTAAAACTGTTGACTATTCAGCCGATATTGTAAATTATTTATGATCGCACAGCGGATCTATTTCCAAGCATTTAATCTTTTTAATGCAACACAGACTCCTTAGTCATCCCTGTGTATGCAAGCAGATGTATTACAGCTGCTCTTTAAAGTTGTTTTTACCTCATTATCAGTGTGAGACAACAGCAGGTCCGATCAATATGGCCTCGAATGTTACAGTGTTGGAGCCTCAAACTGGATTATTTAACCAAGGCCAGTCAGTGGCAGATGGAAGAAGAAGAAGAGGCACACCTAAAATGTGGACAAGAGTTGTAATTAAGACAAAACGTTACCCACTGTTTATAATTTTACAACCACTGACGACTAATGCATTAGTTGAATTTAATTGGTGACAAGCATCAGCCCGCAGGGGAAGGATAATTGAAGCTTATGGAGCTAACGGTTATCAGGGATGGCAGCAGAGGATGCTCAGTGAAAGTATAGTTAGGGACAGTGTGGACAGCCATTAAAATGGGCTGAAGTATGAGACCCCCCGCTCGCACAGATCGCTGTGGAGGAGATGTCTGGAAGGACCCCTCTCCAAACCCTTCGGCGATGGGTCATTATCTGTCTGGCTACATCTCTGGGTGGGTGACGGGATATTAAGGCGACTCAGTGTCGACAGTCTGTTGAGACTCAAAGGACTCTTAAGGGAGATGTGAGATGTTGTTAAGAAGGCTCAGCCTTGGCTTTGGTTAGATGTTTCTGCAACGTAAAGTGAGGGGATGTGTAGGTGTCAGCTTGGTCACTGGATCACTGTGATTAATTGCATTACATGGCCGGTTAGCTCAGTTGGTTAGAGCGTGGTGCTAATAACGCCAAGGTCGCGGGTTCGATCCCCGTACGGGCCAAAGAATGCTTTCATGAGCTTCCTCACTGTGGGACCAGTAAAAGAATATCTTATCTTAGGCAGCTTGCTTTTCAAGAAAGTGAGATGAAAACTATCAATGTGAGCCAAAAAAAAGTCTCTCTCTTTTTAACCTTATATTAAAATCCCTTTGAAACATAAAAACATTTCTGATGACTCATCTTCAACTTGTGGGCAGGTACAAATTTATGGTCCACACATCCTCAGTCATCTGAGGAACAGTTGCTCTGATGTTTTTCCTTCCCACACTAATGCACAAGCATCGCAGTCATCACTAGTTACTGATGTCTTTCCCATAGATCTAAATGCACTTCAGTCACTGTTCCTAGTGAAACAAAGCCAATTGGGTTGATCGATCTTTGTGACTAAAGCTCCTGCCATCCATGTCCCAACAATGAGCCCACTCTCAAAGTTACTCAGATGTTTTTTCTTCTGCCATCTCGATCATTTTGAGCATGTCTATACCACAGAGCATGATTGAATGTTCACTGCTTCATTGTACCATGAAGTGCAGCTGTGTGGAAACATCTGCATTAGTTATGTTTCTGTACATACTCGTTCAGGTTTTTTTCCATTGGTGTCATCCACCTGACTACAAGGTAAGGATACATTCATTTGCAGACAGACCACATGCTGTAAGCAGATCTCATGTTGTTTCACCAATCAGCAGTTCAGGTTGCATCACTGGATGGATACAACAATCAAATATTGTACTCACAATTCTACATCCTTAATTCCAACTTTGTATCACCACTTGACTTATCATCAAATCTTAACTAGACCTAATCACCTGCACTTACATGAGAAACCGTTCTGACCTTGCAGTGGCATGTTTAATATTGAAGGGAAAAAAAAGACAAAGCACATCTTTATCCGAGGCTGAGATTTCGTCTCAGGTGCGTTTCAAGCGAATCGTGGAGAGAATGCACGTCAATCTCAGCTGGCGGAGAACTTGTTATTCTTCACCCGCTGTCAATTAGTGTTGATTCGTCAAGGACAGGTGTTGATTGCGGAGTTGTCTCCTCACACGTCGAACTTCCAAGGCTTCAAAGGAGGCGTTCAAAACTGCGAGAAGTGCTGGAATGAGTACGTCTGATAGGTGTGCGTTTAACTGAGCACGAGAATACACTTGATTTGTGCGATGTGAGTTCAATCAACACTAATTGTTTAAGCAGTCTGTAATGATAATGTACGGTTGTGGATTTGTATATACAATTATGGTGCACTATTGCTCTGTGTTATGTGGAGGTGGCATTATTGTGTGCATGTAAACACACCCACGTATGACTAATGGAATGAAGTCAAAGCATATTGTTGTAAGAAATTGCTGTGCGTTTCGATATAAAGTGCAAATTTCAAACTGAAGGATGTTGCTTCTTTTCTTTGCTCCTTTTTAGCTGTTAAATCATGAAAAATATGCTTCCACAGACACACACGCACCGCTACAATATATCATACTGTAACGTTCACTTTCATTGTTTTTCCTGCATCAGATTGGACTGAATTTATTTTATATTCATTTTTCTCTGTGTTGACTTTGTTTTCATTTCTTATCCACTCATGTTCTCGCTTTTTTTTCTTCTTTGTTTCCTTTGTGGTGAGACGCTCTCGTAAGGTCCTCCAGCCTTTTTAATCTCACTTTCAGTAATTGAAATTTCCTCTTCCTCCTCGCGATTCATCATTTGCCGTGCGTCACGCAACTAAACTAAATTAAATGAGGAGAATTCAACTCGCTGCTATGCATCTCTTGATTAGCCAAATTTGCTCATTAGACAGCAGAGCCTTGATGTGCGCTCAACAGATACTCTTGCCCTTTTGAAGACAAAGTGAGAAGCATAAAACGCTCTTTCTACGAGCACCCTCTAATTTAAGAATGCACTAATAGCGAATGGAACAGTCTCTCATCACAAAACTCTGCGACGTACTTTTTCGGAGAATTGGTTGGACTACACTCCTCGCACTCATATACACAGTGTGCTTGTTTTTCCTGATCCTTTTCATGGCTCCCAAATGCAATGTCCCCTTCAACAGTGCCAGCTCCATCATTGCCCTTTTAACGAGGCGATATCCAGACACATGGGAGCAGATGTTGCAAAGAAAACACATTGTGACGTGATTGTGATCGATGCGCGCCTCCCGCCATATCCACTGCATAATTTGGCGGATGGCATCAGGATAACAGCCTGCATTATGTGGAGACAGCTGTCGGCATGGCGCCTGGGCAGCCATCGCGCTGGCTCCCGCCTTATTTCAGCCAGAGGCGGGGAAGCCAATTAGAGTGATTTACAGCTTGCTTGTGTCGTCACCACCTTGAAACCTGTGTCTGGGTCCAGCTAAAGAAAATGCATGGCTACCTGGGTGGTAATAAGGAGGGGAGCAGCAGAGTTGTTTATTGGGTAGATGTAATGTAATTCTGCTCCAGACGGGAGATCTGTCTAATGCTAGCTTGTCCTTTAAGTGAAGGTAATTAACTTTTTTTTTTAGGGGATATAAGGGTAGTGTTGTGCTCTTTACAAAGCCATGCAGTATTGTGACGGACTGTATTAACATTGCATATTAACAAATGCACCTTCCTGAACATATACACATCTATCCTCCTGTTCATCTTTTCATTCAATGGCAGGATTTTGTTTTTTTAAGAAGCTTTGCATATATGCATCAATTTCAGCCTTGAGTGCATTGTTAGGGAGGTTTTCTATAGGCCATGCATAACCATACATGTTCATATGTGTCTCTATGTTTTGTTTTGTTTCTAATGTTCCCCATGCTCTGCAAACATTTGTGACCCAGCTGTCACTGTTAAGCGACCTCATATTCCTTTTTAAGCTCCTTTGAAACATAAGTTACCAAAGAGGATAGTGCTGTGTGATTTAAAATTTTAAAACCTGAATGGTGTAAATGAACAGCGGCGGTAGGTTTGAAGGCTTTCGCAGTAATGAATCCGACGCACAGTGGGCCCATTTGATGAAATGGTAAGGCAGATGGAAACCGGGAGATGGCAGGACCGTGTGAAATACAGGAAGGGGGCTCGTGACTGACTGTCGCTCGTAATCCGAGCAAGCTTTGAAGTGTAAAATGATGATGGGATACAGTTTGAATGTATTTGCACTTCCATCAACAGCTTGAGAGGTCACAGCACCTCTCGCTGTGAGAGAAGTGAGGTTCAGTCAAAATACAGCCGCTTGTGCAGCTTTAAGATTCACAAAATGTGATATAGCTCTTTGTTGCTGCAGCTAGAAAAAGACCTGTTTGTCAGACTGTGCATGAAACTCAACCAACTATGGACAAATAGTTTTAGTCTAGTGTTGCTCGTTTAACAAGTCTAGCAGTTAATGCAGAAAATTTTAAAAGCAAGAAACAACTTAACTTCACCTTTGGGGAAAAATAAGGAAACAGAATATGAATTAATGGCATTATTTAACACAACAGAAGCTGCTGTGAAATGTGTTGTGCTGGATCAACCCTCTGGAGTCTGAGGATATTTTCAGACATTTGTGTTGTTTGCTCTGATATTTTTGGCAATTTGCACAAATGTCAGCAGTTATTATGAAAGTTGCAAAAATGTTTGTATTGAGCACAAGTTCAGCAACAATAATATCTAACTCTTATGAATTTTGTGATTGTACATGAAAAAGTAACTTGTACAATAAATATGTTGTAATAAATAGTTTTAGAACTTACTTATTGTGATGAACAGTTTTGGTCACTTTAGGTGTTTCTATTCAGTCTTAGGTGTGGATCGAGCACTTTCATCTACCTCATTGATTTGGACAAATAAATTGCAATCTAAAAGCGTATGTCTTTGTTGTTTTGGGATCAAGAGTTAATGGATTTTTGCACGGAATATGCAAATATCTTCCTAATTCTAATGATTATCTTCAAATGAATTACACTTTAAATTGCATTGCATTTTATCTCGTTCACCATGGACGTTCAAGAGTTGGAAATAGTGGATTTAGGTTTGTGTAGTCCAGGACGTGTATAGTTGTATATTTTAATTATTTTCCATAATTTTCAAACCATCATTTGTGTTGTCATTATATTTCATTAATATAAAACTCTTTGAGGTTTCTGTCAATGGTAATATAATGCTTATGAAGCTGTGCATGGAACATTTTTTCTGTGCTCAAGATGAAACTGGGAGAAAGCCAGACTTGCAGTGACGCCCCAGACCAGCAGGTGGCGGCAACAAACAACGTTCGGCTTCTTTGCATCACTGACACCAAAAGAAGAACTCGTCGCCTGCTCGTGACATATGTTTCCCGCGACGTTCAACTTTAGCAGCTGAGCTCACGAGTGAAGAGCTTTGAAGAGAAGAGCGGGTCTGTGTTTGACTTGTGAAGATGCTCAAAAAGAAGTCGAGCAGCACTGAAAAGAAAAGGAAACACTCTCAGTCTGAAGAGCGACACGACAGTAACAAACGGAGAAGCGCTGAGTCCAGTCTGCAGGTGAGGAAGCTAATGAGATGCTAATGCTCTGCTTTGTTTATACGTCTATCTGTAGTTATATCAACAGTTCACAGACGCATAAACGTGATTCAATAGTTTACCAAAACAGTGACATTTAAATCTGCTTAACTTTCGACAAGCTATGATGTTAAATTAATCTGAAGGGACATAGTGAGTTTAATTAAATGACTTATAAGCCTCAGCAATAGTATTGAAAGTCTCCATGTTGTTGTTCATTTCTTAACTTGAAACAGCGGAAAGTGGCTTTCCAACCTGTGTTTCTTTCATTTGTCAAACAGTAATTGTGTTCAATTCTTTCACGTAACTGATCACTAAACATGGAGCATTTAAAGTTATCAAGGTAGTTGTATTCAGTATTACACTTTAGTACAGTTGTATTCAAAATCAGGGTTGCTGTCATTCATTTTTGATAGTGTACATTAGTGGCAACAATAAAAGGCAGGGACCTAAGCAGTTTTATGTTTAGTTTAATTTATCTCAGGTTATCTCACATTTAAGTTAAATATGAAACAGACACAACACGAGTGGTGTGAATTGTCACTCACTGGGAGTTCGGCTGCAGCAGAAGCTATAGCCCCAACATGACCATAAAGCTGAATCAGCATCTCTCCAAAACGATTTCCACAAAAACTGAACATTGTAATATTTTTGAAAGAGAGAGGACAAACAGACTGCTAACTAAGTTTAAATTGTTGTTCTGTGTGATCTGCTTATGTTTTACATTTAAAACTCAAGCCTGTGTCGTGGATAGCAATTGTAGAGATTTTAAGACTATGTAATGCTTGTTTGACTGACATTTGCTTCAAACTTCAGAAGCTACTCACTACTTCACAACTATCGCTCACACAAAGATGTTAGTATGTTATGCAAGTTTATATTCAGTATTGAAGCTTCTGCAATTGGTTTGTTACAATTACAAGAACCATAGAGGAACAGACAGACAGACAGACAGAGGGATTAATAAAGTACTCTGTCTGTCTGTCTGTTCCTGTATGGTTCTTGTAAAAGTAACAAACCAATTGCAGAATCTTCAATACTGAATATAAACTTCGTGATACAGTCGTGCTTACAGAAGACCCCACAGTCACTCTCAGTAACAGACTTGTCTCCTAAAGCAGAACTCCAAGGATGAACTCGCTGACCCAGAGCTGGACAGGATTGGCAGTGACATCGAGGACGGGGGACTTGACCTCAGCCTGCCATTCCAGCCCATCACCGCTTATGTCACTGACAAGCGGGAGATGCTGGAGCAGTGTTTCCATGTGCTGGGGGACAAGAAGCTGCGGAAAATGCTGCCTGATGAACTCAAGGTAATTGAGTGGTAATATAAACTCCATCCAACTGTAAACTCATAAAGAACATTTGTCAGTGTCCAAAATGCTTTCATACATCAAACCCATTTGCTTTTCATTATTAAAGAAACTATGGCACGAGTGTTGATCAAAGGGTTTGTTAGCCTCATCTCACAACAGCTGCACTCCAGCTTTCGAGTTCCTTATCTGTGTTCTCAAATGTCTGTCCACCACAAACTGAAACAAATGTCTTATTTGCCGTCACGCTGTATTTTCACTGACGTTACTTTGAGGGGTTTTTCGGACAACATTTTGTGCCTTGCCAAGTGTTGTCTTCCAACATATATGGCTATATTTGTATTGTTGGCTATATTCTAACTGCACCAGCGTTGGCTGAAAAAGCAACACTGCCTTGAGCAGTAATGATCTTTTCATGAATGTTGGTTCCATCTGTAGGCATATAGTGTGTCATGATGTACATTATGAAGTTTCATTTCATTGCAACCGCTGGAATGTCACCACTTTCAGTCACTTGGATCACTTTGAGAATTGCGTTACTTTAGACAGAAAATTGCTTCTGTCACTGTTGTACATACTGTATGTACGGCTTTTATCTATAGCTATACATTAGCTATGGAGCTGAATAGTAAAATTGAAAAGTGAAGTTAAAAATCGACCTACATTTGTGCCAAGACTTCTGCCGTTTGCTTGGGATGCTACTAAAGCAACCCATCCTCAAAGACCGCATTTAAACACATTATCATTCACAGGACTGTAGTTTAGAGGAAATCAAAAATCTGTGCTGGGAGCAGCTGGAGCCGATCTCAGAGAAAAATCTTACTCAGATCTTGGCAGGTAAGACTTTTTCACAGCTGCATACCTTCTGGATTGTCTGTGCTGAAAAGAATCTATTGCTAAAAAAACCCATTTTCATTCACTTAAAGCTGTTGTTTGTGTTTAGGGGAGGAACTGACTTCTGGAAATAGTGACAAAATCACAGAAGAGACCTTGGAAAGCCAGTGAGTGAACAGTTAGCTGCTGTTGTTTTTTTCCATTTATTCATGAAAAAAAATTCTGAATGAAAGCAGAGTGTGTTCCAGTGTGTTTCTTAGGCTTTCATGTGTTTATTTTATTTTTTCCCATCAAGGCAAGACAATAATGTGGATTCTACTTCTACTACAAAAACTGAGGACCCTAAGCAAGGTAATTAATGTGTTATGCACACAAAAAAAACATCCCTTATTCCCTCAATCTATTTCAAATTCAAATACATGAAGTCTGTAACATGGACAGTTTTACATTTAAAATGTCTTGGTGTAATTTTTTTTTACAGAGGGTGGAGGCTCAGGTGAAGAGAGTGACGTCCTGAGCATAAACGCAGACACGTACGATAGTGACATAGAAGGACTCAAAGAGGAGCAAACTGTTAAAGCTGTGGATGCTACAGTGAAAGTAGCAGACAGCAGCAGGGAGGGGGCTGACCCAGCCGTAAACCCTGACCCAGCGAATCCTGCGCCTCCCGCGGGCTCTCGACCAACGGAAGCCAAGAAAGACATCCAAAGCGACATTGACAAAAGCGTTAGCGAGATTTTAGCGTTTTCGTCCGCTTCGAGCCAAGAGGTAGCCGAGGAGGTGCAGAGCGCTCCTCCGCAGGCTGCAGATGTCAGTTCACCTGTTCAAGGCGGACCCGCTTCGAGTCGTGCACCCGCAGCGTGTCAGCCGTCAATTCAGCAGCTGGAGCTTCTTGAGTTGGAAATGAGGGCGAGGGCCATCAAGGCCCTGATGAAAGCGAGTGGCAAAAAGTTGAGTGTCACCAAAAATGTGTAGCATGTTTTATTTATAAGAATGGTTTATACTCTTGAAACAAATCAGCTCACAAATGAAGAACTTTTGGTTAACTGATTTTGCTCTGTGAGGGAACCATTCAAACCATGTTGTGTTATTGCTCCATATTGGAATGATCTTACAGACTTTTTTAAAATGAAAATTAAATACAAAGGCAATTCCTGCTACTGAAAGAAAGTCTTGTGGGATGATTAACATAATGGCACCTTCACATGTATTTTCCTTTCTGGTCACTAGATGGCAGTGTTAATCTGCCACAGTACATCCATGGTGATGTGTCTAATCTGTGCAGAGGAGAGCGAGAGATGATTTATTTGCTCACATTACAGTCAAAATAGTCAAGATAGCGTGAAAGTCAAGTTTTCTTAGTGATGATGATATTTAGTTTGGGTAAAGATTGATGGTGGAGGTTCTCCAAATGTGTTGCATTGAGGCCGAGCTTTGCAAGCCAAAGGCGGTGGCAGCGGTGTTGTACTGTCAGGAACAGCAGACACACCTGCTGTATTTCCTCACTGAACACCTGTTTGACTTGTGTTCGACCTCAGGCTGAAGTATGTGCATTAATACCATGTGCTGCCATCTCTGAACACAGGGTTTTAATGGATGTCTGTTAGGCAAAGAGAGCACACAATTGTTCCCATGGCCTCACAGACAAAAGACAGAGAACCCCAAGATGGACATAAATCTAAGATAATAAGACCAGCTGTCCTCACCTACTTATACATCAAGTTAAATAACCTGCCAGTTTTATCCACCAGAGTAACTTTAAAGTATTTTTTTCCTGTACCTCTGTGTAGTGGCTGGAATTATTAGCCTCCTCTTGCCTTGTATTGTTTTTGCTCTAATTTATTCAAGCTGCTTCGGTCCCGTATAAACTGTAAGGTTGCTGTGTGTGTGCAATTACATGCAGATGCAGAGCACAACAGCTCCCGAACCCACCACCCCAAAGGAGACAATGAAATGTATGATAAGAAGCCAGTTGCCTCATGGGTATTTGCATTTAAAAGGGTTATTTCATGGGAGGAATGAAGGTGGGGAGGGTTAAATGCGCCATTCTCTATGCATTTATGTGCAGGTATCTTTGTACTCATTGATGACTTGAAGAGGAAAACGTGCACTTTAGTTAAAAAGGGATACAGCGGTTCTAAAGTGCTCGTGTTGAATGATCGGTGAGTATTTATCTGTGTCATTTTACTGCTATTAGAATGCCAATTATGATTTTCTGCGAGCGGATAAATGGCTTTTTAAGCCGACCTCAAAATGAGTAGGCTGAAAAACGGATTGATGCAGGTGAGGTGATACTGTTTGTTGAGGGAGTACTTTTTGATTTCAGATGAGCCTTATGAACAATGTTCACATATTGAGGTGTAATGATTCCATGAATGGTGCCATTATGAAAGTCAAAAACAAGACTGCAAAAAGTCCACAGTTCATCAGCGAATCATTTTCTTCTGTTGTGACTGAAACCTCTGGTTGGTGATGCTCATTACGCAATTGTCCTCAAAAATGATTCAAGTGTGTTTTATCCTCTCAACTTTATGTTTAACTTTTTTTCACGTTTCAACTTCTCAAAACTCAGCTTAGGAAGAAAACATGAACATAATGTAATCTCTAACTTTAAACTTACTCCAGGTACTTTAATCATGTACTAGATGTTCTGGAAGACTTGGTACTTTTGTGCTAAATTGAATTTAGACATTGATAGTTTTGGTGCATTTTATATTGAGATAATTAATTCATAGGTGTCAAGAAATGCCAGTTGTTTGCCGTCACTTTCCCTCCCTGTTCGACATTATTGGTTTCAGCTGCTGTATTGCAAAGTCAAGGCTTCTCGATGGACTCAGTTGAATGACTTCAGTTCTATTTAAAACAAAGAAGGGATTGTGCATTTGTTGTACTGTAAGTTCTGTTTGTTGTGTGTATATACACTCCTTAAAGAGTGTTCTAGGAATGTGCTCCAATCCAGACTTGCTGCAAATACCAAAACAAATACAAAAAGCAAAAGCACAAACATTATGGGAACACACTCTGCCACATGAGAGAGGAGCGTTTTTAGCAACTCAGCATGGCTCTGGTGATGGGGACGTCAGCTTCGGTCGGTCTTTGAATCTGTTGGCCACAGTTCCAGAATCTAATATCTCAACAATTACTGAATGGATTGCTGTTAAAATGTCAAACATCCAAGGTCCTCAGAGTTTGACTAATGTGACCTGCTTTTCACCTGTCACTCCCACAAATGTAAAAGTTCCAGTCGTCCGTGACTTTAGTTCATGATGACACATAGAACATAAAAAATGGATGGCCCAGCTCCTGTCAGCCTCACCTGTACTTCATAATGTAGCGTGCTTGACATACGAACATTAAGCTCTAGAATGACGTGCTAGCTGTGGTATCCGTGCTAACTGCAGTATCCATGTTGATGTCAGCTCATAGCATCTGGATGCTAACAAATGGATGGCTGGATGAGGCAGGCATTGTAATCTATATCATTTGCATACATGAGCATTATGTTTCCTGGCGCTCAGCATGACCTTCAAATGGAAAATTGATGTCCATTTAACAAATCATATGAATACGTTTTGCTGAGAATTTCACTCTTTTGATATTAACATTGAACTGAAATCACGATCTTTCCCTGACCTTAAGCAAAGTGGATCATCTTAATTAGATGTGTCAGTATTTCACGAACTGAAATCTTTTCGTAACTTTAAGTGCTTTTGTTGCCTAGACTGAGTTGATGCAAACGTTGAACGCTGACGCAGTCTTACATGTTGAATGCCAAACATCCATTTCCATAAGACTCCAGCGTGGTTCATAAATGTAGTGTCTAATTCACTTAAAGACACTTGGAGCAGGTGTGAAAGATGTTGACAGTCAAGAACAAAAATGCACAGTTGATTCCCATATAAACAGATCCTATATGTTCAGTTTTGTGACTCTTTCACCAGCTGCCCTGATGCTGTGTTGTGTGTACATTGATCATTACAACCTTGAACCTTGGTAGGAAATCTTCGTCTTTGCTGTTGCAGAGTCAAAAATCAGCTTATCACTTCTCTTCTTTTTGGTCACAGTTCTGTTCTGTGTGCTTTGATATTGACAATGTTTTGTTTTATTTGGAGCAAATTTTCATCAATTTTTTTGTGCTTTCACACTTGTGTGTGTTTTAGTGTTTGCAGCACTTTCAGATTGGGGGACATTTCTCTTACTGTTTGTGCTTTGTGGCCACTGGAAATGGTAAACGTAGCAGAAGAAGCACAAGTATGTTTGAGAAAAATAATGCAGGGAAAACGTATTGATAAAAAAAAAACAAAATAAGTGTACTGAAAAATGTTAATGTCTTTCTTTTTGAAGAACACATCCTGTTTGCATAAATAAAGTAATTCTCTTCACATTTCCTCTGTAGCATCTCTGTTCTTTCTGCAGCAAGAAATTAAATTGAACTAACAGCTCATGCTGACAGGCAATAAATAACTTAGCACCTCTGTATGACTAAATGAATTGATTTCCCCAAGCAGTGACTCAGCGGACACATTTAATTTTCTTCAAGTTTCAGATAGTGTTTTTCTTAACAAAGCTGAGGAAGAGCTGTTAAATGTTAAATGTAGTTTGTTTTGATTGAATGTCCGATTCTGTAATAGCGCTAATTGCTGTTGTATTTGCAAGACCGTATGGCTGCATGTATAATGTGCTAATATTACTAGAGAAACGGTGGCTAAACAACTTAACTTCTTTGTGATTCTGTGCTCAGTTCTGGCCTTGATGCTTTAGATTTTTGGTTATTTATGTATATAATTCTATTGGTAGCTCACTGTAAATGGATCCTTCTGTTCCAATGAAGGAAATGCATGACGATTGTAGTTTCGCCTCAGGTGTGCTGCACATCTGTTCAAGACTCACTTCATTTGTGTGCGTAAACGCTCGACTTTTTTCTCGAAGACGCGTAAGCTTGGCTGAACCCTCTTTCAAAAATGTGAAGTGGCTGATTGTGAGTTTGGTGCTATTTGAAAGAGAAGAGCTCCTTTTTTTTTTTTTATAGTCACACTACAAAATCCCTGAAAGAGATTCGAACATTTGATATTCCACTCCAGTTGTAGTATCTGCATTTGGAGAAAATTCCTCCCCTTCACTGACTGCTCTGACATCTGACTTTCAGATTCCATGCATGCTCTCTCCGCATAGGTTTCCCCCCCCCCTCAACTTCGGGGTCTGCATTTAAATGGTGCATTAATACCATCAAACAACCATTGAAATTCTAGTCCGTAGACCAGCAAGCCAATAAAGCAAAATGCTTTTGAAGGATATCGGAGACATCGGGCGGGATGGATGACCTCGCACAATCAAATCAGCATAATCAAATGAAATATCACAATATTACATCAAAGCCAGCTCCCACCGCGACAGCAACTGCAACACGATCAACAAGCCCAATCCTCGGGGTGTCGGCGCTCTCTCACAGAGATATTGTGGTGGATGGTCTGAAGTGAATATATTTTACAACTAATAGAGTCGGCTTTGTGTAAATCTGTAATGTTGTGTGGCTTTTAAATACTCATGTGATCTGTGGCTAATCTTCAATCAGTAAACATGACTGACTCCCTCTGAAATGAGAAGGCAGACTGCAGCCCTAATCTATAATGGCATGCAAAGATTTAACTCTCCTTTGAGAATTAAGGGTGATAGCACGCAAGATAAATACGTGAGTATCAGATTTTATTTCTCATTCTACATCAATAAGGCAAAACACTGAAGCTAATCTGAATATAATAACTCCAAAAAGAGCAAATAAAATACACATTATTCTGCCAAATGCTGTCAGCACACCCAGGGAAAATACATCTTATGCAACCGTTCAAGTTCGATTGAAAAAAGATATATTTTATCCTGTGAATGTTCTGTAATTGGAAATGATATATTGATTATATCCTCTCAATACTTCCTTGTTAGGTTGTGCAGTTTATTGAATAGGTTCTGTCATTTAAATTCAATTTGTATCTTATGCAAAGCAATTAAAAACCTTTGCAGAACCACACAAACATTTTTGCAAACATGCGCAACTTTAAACTTTACATAATCAAATCTTTAGGGAGTTAATTTCGCAAGTAAAATCTGACTTTTCTCAAAAAGCTCTACTGTAAGAACTAACACTAAATTATACATCATGAACAAACACTGATCCCAACTTATTGTGGCGCTGAACACGCAGGTTTTTGAAGACCTAAACATGCGAAAAATAAACTCTAAAGCCATTCCCAATCCAGTTTCTTTAAACTAATCATGCTTTCTGTGGCGCTGAGCTTTAAACAGCTGCATGGTTATGGTCCCAGCTGTCCTATGAACAGCAATGGACCACCAAAGTGTCCCCCAGACAGATGATGGATCACAGCACACAACCCTGCGAACGCACACTTTTATGATGCTAGGTGAAGACTACACCATTTGTGCCGGGGTTGGAAGACATTGAACTGTCAAATCCTGGTGGGGTGCCCTTTATTTCTTTTTATTTGGATGATTTATTTCCCACAGAAGCACAGATGGACTGAGCCGAGTAAATTACTTTTGTCAAAGTTGTGATAAAACTGTCAAATTGCTTCCCACCATCAGCTGGCAAGCAATTGTATTACATAAGTAATTGTCAAAAGGAATGTCAAGAGAGGAGTATATTGCTTGGTGAGGTTCTGTCTGTCTTTCCGTCGGGGCTTTATGTTCCTTGGCTTAGTTTAATGGCCCTGTCGTGTGTTTTAACTACGCTGCAGCATGTAGCTCTCCGGGGGTGAAGCTTCAGTATAGACACATAGTATAGAGAGAAAATTAATTTGAACTCATTTTCATTTCACTCTGAATCTGACAGCACAGGTTTTCAATGCTGCTTTTGGTTTCCAGTTGGCGACACCAGCCTCAATTGCACCTTATTTTTATGGTGCACTGTAATAAAAGAAGGGCAAGTGTCATTTATCACTTTTCATCGATGGCTGATAAGTTTTTGATTCTTGGTAGAACTCAACGACCTTCAGAGATCCTATAAGTTCTGGAGGATAAAAAGCCAGACGTACAAAGCTGTTGTCTAAGTTGCTCAAACTATTATACAATAGGCATGAGTCATACGACCGATAAACTGAGCCACACAAAAGCTTACCCCCACACCAACACTTCAAGTCCCAGCATCCATACTCTCCTCTCCTTCGTCATGTCATGTCAATGGAGTGCTATTTCAGTTGGACTTCTTGACAGCCAATTAAGCAGCCAGTGTCTGCTTTACACTTCCCCAAACTGATTGCTTATCCCTCGCTCTGATTGTGAGGGGTTATGCAGAAGCAGTTTGAGCTCAAGCAGTATTTGATGTGAAAACAATCAGAAGAAATGGTATTACTGGTGGCAGTAGAGTCTCAGGTCTAAAAGATGAGCTGAACACAATAACTGTTTTTCACTAGTGTTATGGCTTTCCATGTTTATTATAATCAGTTATAATGAATTGTTATCAACTCTAGTAACTGCACAGTGGTATTTAAGATACTAAATACAAAAGTGAGGTACTTTGACTCTTCTCATGCCACTTCATACTTCTACAGCACTACAGTTCACAGATTGTATATATTACAGATTTATGATAAAACATGTGAACATGAACACAACTGTTTTGATAATCATGATATGTTTGGCATTTTTGCATGATTAATACCAAATGTTTCGAGGTTTGAGTTTACTGTTGCTTGGACAAAACAAGCATTGTGAAGGTGTCACTTTTGGCTTTCTACTGTGATTTCTCACTATTTTCTGAATTTTTACAAATCAATCGATTAATGGATAAAATAATCAGCAGATGAATCCATAATGGATGCAATCATTAGTTTAAGTCCCTATAGTTCAAAATGAGCTCTGCCTCAACTAATTATATAGTAAAATCCTGCACTTATATTATTGTGTGAGTAGCCAAATAATCATCTCATAATCTAATATATAATAGTTTAACACTCACAGGACTTTTTTCTGCAATGGGTACTTAACATACTAACATTGTTCTGATCATTTCCATTCTTTTACTTAAGTAACATGATGGTCTTTTATCTGTAATAGTATTTTTTTGCTGTTTGGTATTAGTACTTTCTGAATACTTCCTCCATTACTGTGCCCTTCACTGTGACTACAGTTTTGCATTTTGGATAATGATGCCTCTTTTGCTCACTCAATTAATCAACCTCTCAAGTTTTTGCCTTTGAAAGTGAGGTCATCATCTCTGTAATGTTAAAAGTGAGCACAGATTCAGTGAGGGATTCGGGGACAGATGTTAAAATGTCATTCTTGGTACGTACCCCAGCAGGAACAGGTGTTGCCGGGCCTGCTGGTAAATGGAGTCGCCATGCTGGGAGGAGAAGAGGTGGCTGTTTATCTCCGTGTCCAAGTGCCTAAAGCTTCTGGAGCGGCTCCAAGTCCTCGGCATCCTGCACGCCTGAAACAGTAAGTTTGCACAAAGTGTGGCTGCGCAATGTCATCCATTTGTCGGTGTGAGGACGATGTTGGCATGTGTATTTATTACAAATGAGAACACAACCACTCGGCGCAATGTTGATGAGCAGAAATGTCACTGTCAAATGAATGTGTGCTGTTCGCGTGGTTATGAGCTGAGGAAATGAACTATTTGTTTGTCAGAGGCTAAAGTAGCTCAGCAGTAATACCGATTTCTGTGGAATTAATCAAGGTGAGTCTGAAGTGACTCGAACATTAATCAACATTCCCTTGCCATTTAATTTAATCTGGTCCAACCCAAACTAATCAGAAGCAGGCGATGCAGCCCCCGTAAGACTTCACAATTGTGCTTTTAAGCCATTTTTTTCTGCAAAGATGAATTAACTATCACTTGGTGCAATTAAAGGTCATACGGAAGTGATGAGTAACTTCAAAAATCAACACCGTAAAACCGAAAGATCCATCATGACTCATCCCGCATTCACAGCAAAGGTCCGCCTATTATGGCTCCCCCCAATATTGATAACCTCACCTCAGCCTATTCCGAGGTGACTCATTAGTCACAGAAGTAATGATATGTCATAATAGAGCAATCAGTGTTCTGGGTGTGAGTGATGACTGTGGCTTAAGACACGCGAGCCGTGATGTAGTGCACGTCGGATGGGAGCAGGTTTGGTATTTGCAGTCGGGGGCCAAAAAGCTGCCCACCCTATCTCTGTTTTCCCTGCTCCCCCGAGGTAAACAAACAGCATCCTGCCACCGAGAGTTAGACTCAGCATTCACCAAAGCCTTTCTTTATTTATTTTAGATAGCTGAGAAGTCACAACAGCCATGGTGGATGTTTTATCAGAGCTTTATCATCCTCACGCCAGACTCATTACACCAGTGCAGAGACGGCGTAATAAAACGTGACTTAATCAAAAGCGAGCACGCCTCCTGAATAATGGCTCCCCACAGCTGAATTCAGGAAACAACTGGGCAGGGGCTACTGTTGTACTTAACCTCATCAAGGTCCTCATTTAGGTGATGGAGGACACAGATGCTGAGGCGAGGGGCTGCTCAGGGGTTGTTTGTTATTTTCAATTTGGGCTTGATGAAATGAGTCAGCGGTTTAGAGGTAATTCCAGCAGCACATTTTTATTACGACCCCGATTCCAAAAAAGTTGGGACGCAGTGTAATATGTAAACACAACAAATATAACATCATTTTTTTTCACATATACTCGACTGAAAACAGCACAAAGACAATCTATTTAATGTTTCACCTCATCGACTTCATTGATTTTTGTAAATATCTGCTTATTCTGAATTTGATGGCAGCAACATGTTTCAAACAAGTTGGGACAGGAGCAACAAAAGACTGTGAAAGTTGTGGACTGATCCAAAAACACCTGTTTGGATGAATCCACAGGTAATCAGGTTCATTGGTAACAGGTGATAGGATCATGATTGGGTATGAAAGGTTCATCCTGGAAAGACTTAGTCGATCACGAGCAGACAGTTGTCAACAGTTCATTTGAACATTATCACATTTTTGTTTGTTTTATGTGTTGCACAGTGTCCAAACTTATATAGAATCAGGGTTGTATATGATGCATTTTTTTTCTGTCTTAAAATAAGAGTTCTGTGTAATTTATCTTTAACATTTGTGATGATGCCTTGGTGAATCTGCTCTCCTCGTTCCTATAAATGTTTCACAGAATCCCGCTCCAACAAAGTGCCCCACATATTCTTGCACAGGCAGGTAATGCAAGATTCAGGTTTTAAAGTTTGAGCAAAAGACAGTTGCAGTGTTTTCACACTGGGGTTGAAATCTTTTCCGAAATGATGTGTAAGTGTCTGTTTCTGTAATGGGCTATGCCATGGGAATGTCTCCATGGTAACATGGCAAAGGCGCGAGTACAGCTCAATGCGGCTCTCTGGGGAGTATCTGGGGAGCTTCTGCTTAGTGGGAAATGATGATAATAGCGCAGAGTGTTGGATAAAACTCAACTGGGGAAGACTAACCCCTTCATATTGCAGGGAAAGGAGATGATGTTCATCTTCTTTTGCTGGCATTTTTTTCAACCGCTTTCTCTATTTCATGCACTCCAGAACGTTCTGTATCCATCATTTTTATAATTTCATGTATCACACTTTGACAGACAGTAAAAGTAACTCTTCAAGAATAAAGAGCACAAAGAGACACAGTGGTGCCGGTCAAACCTTGGATATTTTTTACATCTTTTTTAGACTGTCAAATGTGTGAAAAGTGCTCTTTTATAACTTGTAGTGGCCTATATACAAGCCTCTGGAGCTTCACCTTTTCAAAAATACAGCACAGTATTTTAATTGTGAAAGCGTCTGCCCCTGTGACCTTTCTTTAAATCACAGTGGAGAAAGTGTCTTCATTGCAGTTGCTGTCCATTTTTTAGAAAATTGTTGGAAATCTTTATACAAATTAAAAATATCTATGCGCAGTTGCTCACACTGTGGTCTAAGGGCGTCTCAGCCGCAGCCTGAAAGACTATTTGACCCCGTGACTCCTCTTGCGGCGAGAAACCTCTGCTCAAATCAGATACCTGTTTATACCCCACCGGCACTCTGTTGCTCTTTTCCCAGCACTGATATCCGCGCACATGTGCGTGTTGTTCAGTGTTAGATGTCGGATTCCAGCAGCTTAGAAAACACAGCTTTGTATTAGATCACAACTGTGCATAAATTACATCCACAGCGAGTATTAGGCGCGGAGAAATAACTGAAGACTGAAACTCTTTGGAGTCGAAAATGTCACATTAATTTCAAACACATTACCCCCTGCTGAAAGACTTAATGAAGAAGCCTATTAGAATGTCATACCTGCTTACTTGTGAATTTTGTAGAAAGTTTATTTGATATGTCTGAGTCAATTACCTAAAGTCTTTGTGATAAGGAACTGCTCAGTGAACCTGAACCCCCAGTTCTACTTGGGGAACGCCTGGATATTTTATACACAGCGGTGCTTTTAATAATTTCCAGGCAGAAATTCTTCTTTGGCAAGGCACTCTGTTTTCCCCCTGCCGGCTTAAAGGTTTTGTCCTTGACGTCACTTTGCAAAGTGTGTGCAACTGATACGAAATAAAGACTTAAAGATGTGTTTTAAGAGGAGCCCGGGCTGCTTTTTCTAGACCCTGAGCATAAAGAGAGCGACGGGGCGAGGCGAAAAAATGCAGCCGAGCAGCGGTCTCATGACTTTAAAACAGAACAAAAAGCATTTTTTCGCTTTTCTTATAAGCTTCCTTTTCTGTTTTAATACAAATTTTATTCCGTGGTGCCACAATGTGGAATTATTCTTCATGGTTTAAAAGGACACTCCAGCAATTTAGCATAGCAGCGGAGGAACGATATTCTGAAAGTTTTAGTCCAGAGTTTAAAGTAAAAAAAAACATTAGATCATACTTTTCCCATAATGCAACTGAGTTTGCACAGGGACGCTAATAACAAAGTGTATGAAATTGTTCCACAGTGTATAGACAGCTGGACTAATATAGTGCCTGTAGTGTATATAATGGTTAAAACATACAATAAGGAACAGGCATGTTTGTACAATATTTGCGTTGAGTTGTTGTGACAACTGGCCTACTTGTATTTAAACTCCATCCCAGTCATTTTTATTTGTCAGCATTCTCACGGCGGAGTTTGTCTCTCTGTGGACGTGGAGCGTTTCATGTCCTCCTCAGACACATTGCCGGAGCGCTGGGACAAACACCGGATGAGTGACTAAGAAAACAATTCCCCTGGATATGCCTGTTGTCTCGCTCTTCCTCTCTCGCGCGCTCTCTCTGTGTCTCTTCGGGGCTGAATCACATTTCTCTTGCTTCCCTCCAATGTGTCTCTGTCATATATAGGTGCATGGGCACATGCACACGTACACACAGACATACGCTCACTCCTCTGACACACACACACGCACGCACACACACAGTCTGACAAATCCTCCCTTCTGCCAAAAAGTCGATAAATAAATGCATTGTCTCTTCACTTTCTGCTGTTGGCATCAGCCTGTCTAAATTGTCTGAGAAGGCAGTGGAGTGTGAAATTGAGTTCAGAACTGTACGCTGTGTGAGGGGGCACAAGATGAGCGTATGTTTGCTTATTTATTCATATTGCAGCAGCACTCAGTAGCGGTTTTGCAAGAGAGGGTCATTTAAACACGTCGCTGTTGTCGGAGGAAGTTTGACAAGTTTAAAGGAAGGGTCCTGGGCAGTGGCATTTTGCCCTTGCAAGGGGAGCAATAGGTTATTCATCTGAGGGGTAAATGAAGCTTTAAAGTGAAATTGTGCAGTTACAGTGAGTCCAGTAAGTTTCTTATTTCTTCAGTCCCTGGGTGCTGTGAACCAGGACGACTTCTGTTTGACAGTCGCTATCATTGTTCTAAATGCCAGCTACGCCGAAGCTCAGTAGTTGCATACAAAGCAAAAAGGTAATTTCACTTGAATCACTAGGTAGTGATTGAATAACTTCACAGTGATTTGCTCTCTCCTATTTCTGAAAAGATGAATTTCTTTCCCAAAGCCAAAGAGTTCATGCGAGAATAATAGCACCTGCCCACACTAATTTGCCAAGAACAAATGATTTTGCTTGAGAATGTAACTTTTGTGCCGCTTTCCCGAGATTTAATCAGAGGTATTACGCAAACCTTCCCTTCCTCAGCTCTTTTCTTGCCATTCTGTGATGAATGTGTTGTTACCGGATGATGTATGTTTATAGATTGCCAGGGATAACTGCTGTTTTGAAGAGTTATAGCTTCCTCTCACATCACAGAAAGTGCCTCTTTGCGAAAAGCATTCAGGGATTTCAGGTTTGTGTCTCAATTTCACCGAGCACAACACATGATAAATGTGCATTTGTTAAGAAAAAAAAAAAGAGAAAGAAACAGAAACACATCCCCAAACTTTGTTTCCAGACTTTTTGACAAGGCTGTCTGAATGTCAGTCCTCACTGCAGAACCTGGCAGTCAGTGGAAAAACGATTCACGTATTACTTTTTTTTTTCCAAGATTAGCAGTGGTTGAAGTGTCCTTCACTGTCACCAGAATCACCAATATGGAGGTCATCCTCTTGAACTTTTTTATTTTATTTTAGAGTGACAGAAATTGTAATGGCAGCATGAATCCCATCAAAGTCTTTGCATTCTCAGCATTACCTGTAAAAGCTGTCCAGAGGTCAGCTGACACTGGAGTCTCCACTTTGGCACAGCTCATACATCCATCTGTAACGCTAATGCAATTCATTTAGAAATATAGGTACCACTTTATTTGACTTCTGGTTTACATGGGATTATATGTTGCCAAAAATAGAATGCAACATAAAAACACACTGTATGAAAGAAAACCACATACAAACATGAAAATTAAAGCTGCTTCTTAGGAGCTTTCTTGTCAACAAACAAATTATGTTTACATTCACCATTTCTCAAAAAAAGGCCCAATTTCGGTTTAACAAATTTGTCATATGCCCCTCCCCATAAAACACTCATAGAGCTGATGTTTTTCAACATTTTAATATGAACAGAGTTTACATTCATGTTTGCTAGCTTGGACTCTTCTTCATTGCTTCTGTTGTCCCTTTAAAGAGAAATGCGTTATCTCAACATATCTGTACCCATCTGTGTTTAGATTAATATGTAGTACTTTGAGAATAATCATCAATACTGTGACTACAGGTTTCCATTCCTCTCCATAGGACCTATATATTTGAATTATAATACGGAACACCATTCAGATCACCATTGAGACTCATGGCTGTGTCATAAACCTTTATAAAGACTGTGACCACACCTGACAGGAAAAAGCTCATTTTATGCTAATCGCAGTACCTTAAGGACATATTGCTCTATTATCTACTTTTAAGCATCTGCTCTCATTAACTGAGTAAATACACAATTACTGTCGTACTAATTAATGTGTCATTTGGCCCCATCTTTAATTTTCAAAGAGCCTCCATCTCCTATCGTTACCATGAGAAACAGATTGCACTTTATACTATAGATGTCGTTTGCCCTTTTCTCAGATGCAGAGTCGTTTTAATGTCGTTAATGGTGTAATTAGTAGTTCTTGAAAAAAAACCAAAACAAAAAAAATAAACACTTTACATCCAGGGCTCTAATGCCTGCGCCTGTTTGATTTCCATAAGCTGTCACATTGAATGGAGCATCTATTCATCTTGACTGGCTCGAGGCTCGCTTTTGAGGCGTGAGCTGGAAAAGTGCAGGGCACATAATGAACGGCAACATGAAAAGCTGCTGTTTGGGGGGATGTTCTTTAAAAATATTATATACTTTGATTGATCTGATCTGTTTAACCACCGTGTTGTGCTGTTATTGTAAGAAAATGCCATCAGGTTGCCAGCGAGGCCCTGCCTGTAAATGTCAGCCGTTCTCCAAAATGATTGTCAGTGTTCGCTTTAACCTTTAGTTTTTTTGTTTAAACTTGACTACATGCTGTATTTAGACGTAACTGCGCCGAGTAATGATGGAGTGTCAATAGGCAATTACCAGTACACTCTTTCCAACCACCTCCAATATTGCTTCTCACCTAACTTGCTAGAGTCTATATTCGTTCTTATTTCTTTGAGTCTCCGAAAGCCATCAGCTCCATAGACACTGTGTCATTATGCCGGTGCCAGCCAGCAACTCCCTTGAAGTTTACTCGAATCAATATTTCAGTGCTGAATGGCAAGTTCGTCCTTAAACAAAAATAATTTTCCTTGACAACCTGAACAAGCGTTAAGCCAGTTAGAGGAGGTTTGCCCTCCTCAGAGCCCATTAAAAGGGTTTTAATGAGAGGAGAGTGGAAGGCAGCAGTGGACCCCCTACCGGCTTTTGATACAATGCACTGTCACCTCATTAAATCCTGATGATGTTCAGCGGTGTTCCAGGACAGTTGCGAGACCCAAGTGTTACTCTGCGGACGCTCCGTCGCCATGGGGGCACTGCCGGGGGGCTGCGGGTACCAGCTGGACTTGGCACCGCAGCTTGGCCCTAGATGGTGATAATGGCCTCCCTGCTTCTTGTTCACATCGCATGCTTTGTCACTTTAAACTGCTCCGTAATGGCCTTTATGGGCCACAATGAATTGTGCAATAAAGAGAGGCGTGGAGGCAACCCAAACAGAATAGTAAGCAAGCGGGGAAGTTTGCTGGAGAGGCCTGCCGGGTGGCTGAAAGGTTGCTGGTTTGGTTTTTGATCTTGTGCTGATGGCAGCTAATGCACCT
Source organism: Centropyge bicolor (assembly GCA_037975185.1). Lineage (NCBI taxonomy): Eukaryota > Metazoa > Chordata > Actinopteri > Pomacanthidae > Centropyge > Centropyge bicolor. The sequence goes on from JBBMOC010000030.1 coordinate 4,771,362, forward strand.
ATAACTGACAAAAAATTTATGAAACGTGTTAGCTAAAATGGCTAAAACTGCTGTGATGCAAGGAAACATGTAGTTGCCGGACGATGCCTTACCTACCTTCATGATGCTACGCCTGTCAAGCTGTCCCTTCTCACCCAGCACATACAGACTTTGCAATGATGACGACAGCAGATTTACCACTCAAAATACCTATCATCGCTAATTCTGGTCGCACTTTCAAGCGAGCTGAGTCGATACTAAACGGTGTAGTGAAAATACTGTAAACTACTCAATACTCCAATTTTCACTTGCGCAACATTGACATTCTGCACACCAGTTTTTTATCCACACGATCCAGATTTTAAAAAATGGCAACCAATACCCACTTCAGTGAACAAGACTCTAAAAAAATATTCTACAACCCCACAATCTAATGTACATTGTGTATTGCGTTAATGATATTCTCCTTGGCTCTGTTACTCCTGTAGGAAGCAGGCCTGTGAGCCAGACATGCTGGATGGATAAATCTGGCAACACTGTCAACACTCTTTTCTAATTTAGATGTAACCCTCATGGCAACATTGTCAAATTGTAGTGTACTTGTAGAGAGATCGTCCCCGTAGAAAATTTTGTGCTCATTGTTAGCTCAAGGTCCACCACCAGCCTTTTCCAGTGCTTTAATAGCTCTCGTAGTCTTCATCAAGTTTACTCACCATCAACTGACCCAATTGTGAAACTTGTAAGTGGAATCAGACCTTCATCAAACGACCATTTCCAAAGTTAAGAATAGACTTTCACACTCAAATTAGAGATGACTAATTGAAGAAATTATAAACCTTTGATGAAAGTCCACAATTTTTTTTGTCAAGACCATAACAGAGTGTCTTTTATCATGTTACTTGTCTGGCTGTAGATTAAACTGATAAGTCTTACCCTTTCAGTAATTTCTCAGTCATGGGGAAGGTATCGTTTCATGACTTTCAAAAACAACAGAAATGATAAATTGTATGTTTCAAGTTCAACTACTTCAACACAAAGTTCAACTCCTAAGAACTGACTTCTTTCTAAATGTGACAACAGAACTGATGGACAAATTAAATACTATTTTCTCTTGCCTTCCTCTGAAATAGGATATCATTTCTGGCAGAAAAGCATTCGATAAATTGTTGTCTGTGGAAAAGAAATCATTTTAGTCTGCTTCCTTTGTATTTAGGTTTTGTGAACAATATAACGTTGTTTTTGTTTGAAATATGTAAAGTGCCCCAGCTCCTGGAATTAAGAGGTTCTCAGCTCGAAGCAAAGCCGTCGCTGAAAACAAGCGTGAGCAAATCATGTCACCGTTACGAGCCCGTATTGTTTTTCAATTTGAATTAGTGCCTAAATGAAGCATTATGATACATGCACACAACCTCTTGGTTTATTATCCAAGCCTTTTCTGCAGTTGGTGTTATTTTAATCACATTGAAGCATGGTTTAAGCAGGAGAATAAAACGAACGGGGAGGGTAATTTTAACAGCTTTCATTTTTTATTTGACTCAAGCAGGAGGTACATTGCTTGTTTTTCATGTGTGTATCTGCATGCGTGCTAAGTGCGACGCTATTGAATGTGTTGAGACACTCGAGGCTTCGCGACGCCATACTATAGACTCGATAGAAGACAAAATGTAATCTGTCTTCAACCGTCACACTCTTGAGTTTTTCAATACGAGGATAACATAGCAGCTCTGTTTGTAGTTTTACACGGCCTCGGGTTGTATACATGTGGATATCATAATGAGATATTGAGATACAGCAGGTGGGGGGGGAGTAATGGGGAAAAAAAACGAGGCAATATACTGTTTGAATATTATTTACCTAGCAAGGAGCAAGGCCACGCTCTGCCTTCACAGCAGCTTCATTCTCCCTTGTAATGTCATACAAGTGTTGAACTGTGTGCAGCGGGAAGTTGAAGCATCCCTCAGGAAGCAGAACCTCCAGTTCTTTGAGTGATGAAGGAGGCGGAAATCTGCACTGCACTCTGCGCTCCAGAAATTCCCATAAAGGATTATTCCGGTGTGATTGGAGCGTTGGCTTATTTCCTGCCTTCTTTTACTGGTTTACATCACTCCTTCACTCCACTCATATTTTTCAACTGTTATAGCTGCTCTGGTTTACTGGCCTTGATATGTATTTTTTAAAGTGAAAAAGGTAGAGGTGCAGCAGAGGCCCAGTTGAAAATGATAACCAGGCTCATGCTGTTTGTGCGAAATCCGAGTTTTTCTTGCTAATTTTATGAACTGCAACCGGAAAAGTGGGTCTGTGTGTGGGCTCCACTGTGCTGTGATTGACAGAAGCCAGGTCTTAATGACACCACAGAGAATTTTTACTTTCATTTCCAAGATGAAAACATGAAAATCAGACTATGAGAAAACTCTGAAACCTGCGCATGAAAAAAAAAAAAAAAGTCTTAATCCTCACTCAAAATGTTGTATGCTGATATACGTGATGATCAAGTGGCCTCTGATTCACAGCCATGGATTACCTTTGACTTAGAAGTTGACTTGGAAGTCTAATGTTGTTGTGCCATTTGGGACTGAATGGGAAGTTTTGCAAACTTTCAAAAGAATCCAGCTCGAGGTTTTGTGCTCCACATGCTGAGTTATGACTTGGAAGGGATTTTAAGATGCCAGATAGCAATTTTGTGAAGCTCACAACACACATATACAGTATTTTTAAGTATCACAGAGGTGGAGTGATATATGCTATAGAGAGTGGAAAACAATCTACACTCCGAGCTCAGCCATTCTCCACCCTTCCCTCGCTGTCTCTCCTGAGGTGAAACTTATACCCACTCAGAAGACAAAGTAGGGCAAGGCTGGCAAAGTACTGAGGCATCATGGATAAAGGTGAACAGAGGAGGCAGTATACTATTACATAGCACACATAACTGATAGTAATTTCAGTTTATTGCGTTTATGGTCTTTTAAAGTCAGAACGACCTTGACTCTGAGTTTGAGCCTGCACTATTTTTCAGTGAGTGCACGGCGAAGGAAGGAGCCGCATGCAGAGGGTTTATGAGGAGGGAGATGGTCAGAAGTGAAAAGGGTGAGAGAGAGAGCGAGAGGGAGAGAGGTGGAAGGAGCAGGAAAACAGCAAATGTATTTTTATGGCATCTTTCAAACACAGAGGCAATATGAAGAGTTTTATGTGAGGTAAAGAAAGCTTAGAATGACAACAGGCTGGCTAATCAATTATCAATATTTTCATATAGCTAGTAGTTATTTTACTGCAAGTACATAATACCTTTTAATGCTCTCTTAAACCTGCAACGGTTGATATTTTGGCCACTTGGCGGCAGCACAAACAAGATGCGAACATAGTGCAAAATTTTTAGCACCACTTAAGTTGACGTCTCAGACGATATTCATCATATATGGAGCAACCATAGTATTTGACATTTGACCACATGATAAATCCAAATTTAACCTTTTAGCTCAGTTTTTACTCTCCACCAACTCCTGGAGTTAATATGTGGCTCCTATCCTGCTAAATGCTGCCCTGTGTTCACCAGATAGTCTCTAACTTTGTCTGTCTGTTTGGAGCTGGGCAGGGTTCAGAGCTTTTGAGCTACCTATGATTGACCTCTTATACATAATACGTACTTATATGATTCATATTTAATATAAAAACATCGATACAAACTCCTTATATAACGTTGAAGATTTTATGGATGACACACTTTTAGCTCACTAATCCTCATTATTCTACCTCTTTAAAACCCATTTGCCTCGTGTTTCCTTGAAAATTGTCATATCACAACTTTTTTTTTCCCACTGCTCTTTTAATGCTTACACACATACCCTTAATTGACATTTTTAATTAGATGCCGACATTTTTCACATGGCATTTGTTGTTTTGTCCTTCATGTGTAACGGCAGTGAATAGCAGATGTTAGCTCAGTTTGGAATGATTTCTACTCTGACATTGAAACTTATTAATTGATACATACAGCTTACAGATACTTTCTATAAACCATCCTCTGCTTAATTTTCTCTGTTTACACGTCGAAAACTGTCTCAATTTGACAGCCATTTGCCTCTTTGGCATTTGTTGGAACAATTACATATGACTCTGCTTTTCTTTTTTTTTTTTATTCCCATTGCTTTTCAGTCATCTGGACGAAGACAGAAGGAGCCATTTTTCATATCATTCTGCATGCCCACTTACTCACTGACAGAGGCACTGTTTGTAATTAGGCCACTATTACTGTCTGCCAAATTACTGCTTGTTTTTCCTTTAGAAGCTCCAAACCATCATATGCCTATATTTTGCCAGGGAGGAAGTGAGACCGCTTTGTCCACACTGGGAGAGATCCGTAATTGATATCGCGAATTTCATTTGAAATATGTAACTTGGCCGAGAACCTGTTCCTGGCTGCTGGAGATTTGATAAGCCCCCTGCCCTTTTGTCAAGTTGAACAGACTGTAAAGGCAGAGAGATGTACCCCAGGGACCAATGAACAGCTAAACAGATGACATGAATCCGAGCAAGAGTTCCAATGAACTTTCCTTGAACTAGAGAGGGCCGGTGATCCATGGCCATATCTTTCTTCTCCCTCTCCTCTAACTTCTCTTTCCTCCCCCCCTCACGCCATTCTTCTTTTTATTCATTTTCCCAGCTCTCTTTCCTCTCAGAAGGAGCCAAATGCAGTGGTAGTTCTTAAGTCACTAACAAGGCGCTGTCACAGTGTAGTGCCACTTCGCTGCTTTCCCATCATGTGGGATTTTGGTTTGAAAGACAGCAGTTCATTTTCCAATGTGTGGGCTTTCACTCCCACCGTCCCCTCCTCTCCCCCACCCCATTGCGGCTGACCAGGAGCGTTCCCAGGCCATTGGTTTGATTTATCCACTCTGCTCAGGCAGTAAGCAACAATAGACCACATAAAATGAAAATTCCCCAACCTCTCAAGATACACTTTAGGTTTCAGAGATTTGCTAGTGTTACACAATGTCCTATTTTATCAACGAGCCCGTGAATATTATTAATCTGTAAATGGCAAGAACGCGACATGATCTCGTTTCTTATAAGTGAGCCCAGTAATCCATTATTTGATTTAAAGGTGAGACACTATTTGCACAGACACGTTAAAGGCCTGAATTGTGGTATTTGCATTGTAGAGGTACAGCAGCACGTGTAGTCTGAATCTCTCTCTCTCTCTTTTTTTTCCACATTATAATCCTCATGCATCCAGCCAGCCATTTTCTATAAGCGCTTAACCAGTTCAGGCTTTTCAACCATGCTCCATTGTGCACGTCTGCCTATCACCAACAGGGGGCAGTGCTGGAGTTCATATCAGTGCAGACTCCTTCTTTCCGGAGACAGCCACAGCCTGTCTGTCCTATACACAAAGGAGAGAGGGTTAGGCATCGATCTACATACATTAGAGGTGCCTTTAAAATACTTTTCAAGCGCTCATAATCTCGCTGTCTCTTTCTGCCTCTCCCTCTGTCTGCGTGCTCTCAATTTCAGTTGCCTCTTTGCCTTTTTTAGAAAGAGCATTGTTTATTTTTCTACTCCTCAAATACAAGATATACTTCTCATTGTAGTGCAGACTAATACTCACTGAAATGCACTTTCCCCCTGACCAACTTATGCTTTAAAACCAGGCTATTAACTTTGAATCTAAATGCTCTGTAATAATGAATCATTTGGAAAAAGGTTTCTTGAATACCTTCTACATACTCAAACAGTGGATCTTTTGGCCAGTGGGCTGTAAAAATTACATGTTTGTAGTTTGCCTCGAGGCACCTGTGGTATTCTGTCAGGAAACCTGTAGACAAGTTGATGCCTGCTGTCAAGATCTCCCCCATCCATCTTCGTGTTTACGCTCCATACTTTGAATTTATCGGCTCCGGAAAGAAACATCCAGCATCTGAACACAATGACACTGACAGTCCTGTATTGATTGCTGGTGTTAAAGCTTCCTGCTGAACTCCCAAGTCATTTACTTGTATTGTTTTTTGAGGACAGAATAAATTATGCTCATCACTGACCACTGAATTAAATGTCATTTGAGCATTTTGGAGTAAAATGTAATCACTTGTCAGGTCTATTTTGATTTTTGTGTCAGCTTCCGATAGATGTTGTCTTAACCTTCTCTCGCCTATTTCAAGAGCTTCACACATCTATTTTTCTCTCCCTGTTCCACCTCTGTTTATTTTCTACCCAGCAATATAAACAATTTACACAGTGCACTGAGTAATTTATAACTCTCATCAACCTCCTTTGGCAACCAAGGAATTGACAACAATATGGACATGCCTGTGGCACAGCTGCATGGAGGTTAAAGATGGGCAGTAATATAAAAGTGACCGTTTAACAATGGAGCAAAGGCACTGACCAATTAGAGCAGAGATTCAAAAGAAATATTTAGCGAACAAAATAATAATACTTTGTCAATATTTAAGAATATACAATGACGTATTTGCTGGTACTGATCAACAAAATCTTTTTTTGCCCAATATATTACGGTCACTTTGTGCTATGAGACCTAACAAACCCAGCCAATGAAGGCAATGACTGCTGGCCACTCAGAGGTGAACATGGTCGCGTCATGACTTCGCCCTTCTGAAGAAAAAAAAAAAATTGAAGTACCAGAAATCCAAAGCGATTGGGGAATGATTAGAGTTGAATTAACCCATCGGTCAGGTGGTAGGACCTGACCTATGTGGCCATCTGTTATTGATCAGGCAGTGACGAAGCTGTTCTTCGCCCGGCATCTTGTTTGTTTTTACCTCGCTATACTCACTATACTGGCATGGCTATGTGTTGGCGTCACTTAAAACAATGTTAGATTTAGGTTAGATTTAAGTGGATATGTTGGTCCCTCGTGATTGGTGAGGGAGAATTGAATCCTCCTACCCCAGGGAAAATCTGTTAGAGTGGACACAATGTCAGACTGAAGATGGAAAACAAGAGTGTAACGAGTTGACAGTTCTGTCTGATATCAGGCAAGAAGGATGTAGTACAGAGTTACTACATTTATTCATGTATCATTGTTTGTCTTCCAAAACTATTGTTTTTGTCTAAGGAAAGATATGGACACTGATAACTGATATTCAAATTTCTGTGGTCTCTTTGGTCTCAGTTCAAATCGAACTGCATGCATCTCTGGACCTGGTCTCGATTCAGAATTGATTGGACCTGGTCTGGTGGCTTACACATGACTAAGGTAGACTTCTCGGCTACAGCTCTGGCTCCCAAGGATGTAGGAGAGCGGTTCCCAAGATGATTTGTTGGCATGAGAAATCTACACCTGTCATTGCTAATATTTAATGTAAGCAGTCCCTCAGGGTGAAAATGTCAGACTTGTTTGCAAGTCCCCAAGTGTTTCACAGTTTGCTGAACCCAAGGAGCAAAACCCAAGAGAAATGTTGGACTGGTACAATATTTGCTCATAATACTACCTACAGGCACAAACACTGTATTAAGTGAGATACTATAATGCTTAATGATGAATAATAAATAGATGATGAAGTGTTACCTCAGTGTCTGGCGATGCATTCAGCCTTGCATGCACTGGAATCTTACTCCAATTATTAATCTTTAAAAGTAAATTGTAATTATGGACTGAGAATTGAGCCGAATTTTCAAGGTGCCACAACAGGCATTATCCATTACCTGCCCATTACATGTTTAATTGTTCTTAATTGTTGTCAAGTAACTCTAATTATCTGCAAATAAACCATTGCACACATTAAGCTCCGATCCAAGAGGAGCCTTTTTTAAACATTTCAAGGCTTTTTAAGTGACACACTCAGTTTTAACTTTAGTGAGAGACTCAGAAAGACAGGAGGAACTTATTGTCACATTTCATTGACCAGGACGTCTTGTGGTGATGATGTAAGTGTCAGAAAGTAGCAAGACCCCTGTTCACATCCCATCTCTGACCAACATTTCTCTAACCCTAACATAGATGCTTTCGTAGCCTAAGCAGATGAGAAAGCACACACATGAATATTTTTATGTGTAAGGATCAGCACTGAAAAACAATATGGTCTTAACCAAAGGTGAAGCCAGATCAAAGAACCTTGATTCTTGAAGGCAATTAAGGCTCTGACTGAGCCCAAGTGTTGTAAAAAATTTCCAGTAGCAGTAACTCGGCTTCAGTCGTTGATAATAGTTATTATCGAACACAATTACCAGTTCTCACAGGTGGTAGCTGTTGAGTGGTCCACAAAAACACTTTCCACTCCTACAGGTTGGTGCATGGAGCCTACTTCCTTAAGCTTACACCCTCTGAAGTCCAACAGGGTAAATTAGCAAGAAAAGAAACCATAATGTCCTGATATAAAATTCTGCCTTAGTAACAAACTTCTGTATTCAGTACAAGTCTGACTGAGCTTATTCTGTATGTGTATGAGCAAAAAGACATCGTCTGCCTTAAGTGGAACTTCTAACTTTAGATAAGGGACACATGCTGTATATGCAGTAATTACTGTTCTTCTAAAGGCCATATTATGTATGTCTTGGCCAAACTTCATAGCTGAAATAGTGTAAAATGACAAAGTATTAAATGTCACCGAAAATATACAGTGTATAACCTGCTCTGTAAATATATCCCATGGGTGCCTTGAGGATATTGTTTGAAAGGATCCCCTAACTACTGATGCCCAGCTCAGCTTCTGTTGCCTTTTAGCCTTTTCAGACACATTGGAAATCATTACTTGTCTGCTTTGAAAATAGTCACCAGTAAGCAATTATGACCCTAATTGTGATTAGACCTCGAGCTTTCTCCGAGCGTTTTCTTTTACATCACTTCTTATCTGGCATTTACTGGCAGGATGCCTCATGAAAAATTAAGCTACAGCGGAGCGATAGGGTACATAGGAGTGGGTATGAGAACACCATTGCCTCTGACTTCCTGACGACACAGGAAACTCTGTTTGGGGGATTAAGGTTACACTATTCCTTATCTATAGTGCAGGGTCCCCCCCTTTAGCCAGCTGGTACTTACAGATGAGATCTGGGCCTCACTAGACTGGCAGTCTATCCTTCTATGCCACACCTTGTATCCTGGGTTTCCTAATATAGAATAGAAAGCAACAAACTGGACATGCTAAGGAAACTTGTGTAAACCCTCGTATGGATGAGCAGCACTGTGAAAAGACAAATAGTTGCAGGATTTGGGGCAAATCTGGATTCTCAGTAACAACATTAACTTCTGTGTTTCCTTTTACCTCAGCATTGTTTGTAGGTGCTGTCATCAATTCCAGCTGCGTCAGGATATGGGAAAGCATTGGGGCTCTTTAGATGTACATTAAAATAGGCATCATTAAAGAAATAAAAAGGCATTATTCATGTTTTTCACAGCCCTGTATGTGCTGGATCTTTTAAAACAGCACTTTAAAGCATTTTATTGATTGTGCAAGCCATTAATGCAAATTAGTGCCTGAGAAAAAAACCCCAGCAAAAATAAACAGCAACGAAAACAGAGGTGGATTATCTTTCCACAAATTTTCATATATCATTAAGGAGATGCTATCTGGTTTTACCATTGTTTCTTTAGTGTGGAAGTACATGACTGGTTGTCCAGCTTTTTAATATTACAAGAGCCCAACCCATAGATTTTTGAGGTCTGTCCCAATATTAATATTTTGTAGTTGCAAAAATCTGATAACAAAAAGCCAGCTTTTAAATTTTACTTTTTCTAACATAGACACAAAACATTTTTGGATCCCTTAAATTTGATTGGTATATCTTGACCTATATTTGTACTCCATCTGGATTTATAACATTACCATTTTAACATATCTTACACAAAATAAGATCAGCTGATTTATCAGTCTAGTCTATTTTCTTTGACACCATTTTACAATCCAGGTTATGTAAATTAGCAGTTTGTCTTTTTTTCCCATTTCATGCCTTTAGACAGTGATGGTGAAGACATGATTGGAAACGAGGGCAATCAAAGTCCCCAGCCGGATTTGAGCCAAGGATGTTGTGGTTCATTGTCTCTGTCTTAACCCCTGAGCCTTGGAGGTGTTCCCAAATGAGCTGTTTCAACAGTGTTACATTTAATATGTCACCAGAAATAATTTGGCCATTGAGTCTGTCATTTCTTGTTATTTTCATTTGGGCTGTATGTTGTTCATAGAAACCTGGTATGGATGTGAAACAAAGCAGGCAACTGCAGTATATGAGGACGGGTTCTACTTCAGCTACTTCTGAATGTTATTTATAAATTGCAGTCTTAGTCATGAGTTGAATTTATACTTCAGGCTACTTTACAGTCTTTTCCTTTTTCAACCATCCTGGCTGCTCCTCTCAGCTGCTTTGGAATTTACCTTTTGTGACTAAACTTAAGCTGTGATGCTTGGACGTCTGTGACTCCCTGTATGAACAGGTGGCGGATGTAGATGCTGCATTTTCCTGGCACCGTCTTCCGCTGGGCCGTGCCTGGCTTTTCAGCCTCACTGCTGAGCCTCAGATGCTACTCTGTTGTATTTATGTTTCATTTGTATATATGACATTTCTTTGTCTGGTATTTTGCTTGAGCTGACAGTTTTCCCAGCCAATAGTATCTGTTCTGTGCACCTGTCTGCCCACACTTTTTATTCTCAGTATTTCTCTTGTGCTTCATCTATAATGACTTCCTGCCTTGTTCTCCTTCATGTACAAAGCCAGTTTGATGCACAGGCTCTTGTTCTAATTAGAACTAGAAAAAAATATGACCATGATAATGTTTACCATATTGATCAATTTTGATATTTATCATGATATATAATTTGATGCTGCCACCTTAAAGAGTATCATGATAATGACTCAAAAAGCCGGGGCTCATTAGTTAAACTTTAGAATACAGCTCATGAACATAAAAACATATATTAACATAAACATTTAATTTTGCCAACATGGCCTTGATTGGAACATATTTTGTGATACAATGATACATGAATTTACATCTAAATATAAAGATCTATATTTGTAATCATGCTTTATCTACCTTAACAAAGCATCACCTGTCAGCTTGCCTTTTGACTTATTGAACAAATGAAGTTTTTGCAGGGGTGGTATCTTTTCAGTTGATGGGAAAGATTAGTCACATTTCTTGTCTTAGTTGGCACTGACTGACACCATATTGCAGATTGTCTTAATCTGCACTTCATCACTTTTGAGATATTCAGACCCCTTCCGTGTTGCTAATGTTGTGTTACCTTACCTTACCGTTAAAACTTTCCTCAGTTCTGGAGGATGACGCGAGTTCACTTTCAGCACTTTAACATTAAAGAGGCTGTCTGTTTCTGCTGTGTGATTAGATCTCTGTTAGACTTTCTCCTGGATTGTTCTTGTGTTTGGATTTACTTTGGTTTTGTTTTTCCACCACATGGATACTGCCAAGATAATTTGCTGCTAATTTCTCATCCCTTGGCCAAAAATATTTTATAGAAGGCTGCACTCATTATTCAGAAATACAGTCAGTTAAATATGTGTTGTCATTGTTTAGTTAACCTTGTATTTAAAATGAATATTGCTTATTCAAGTACAAACTCGCTGATCATGTGTAACACACAATATCCTGTTGTTATATTTAGATATCAGTTCTATACTGCTATTGTTGAGATAATGTTTTGTATCTATTTTTACCTCATTTCTATTACCCAGTGAATAGTTTCTCTAAAAAATGCATGGACACATAACTTAAGAGCTCCACTAAGTGATATAATGGGGATTATCCAACTTCCCCTCTGTGGTTTCTGTATTTAAAGCTGTGCAGACAAGTTCATAAATCACTCACTTAGCTAATGTGGATATCCTTTTTGGAGAAAATGACTATGGATTTGGAGGTGATGGTGATTGCAGAATGAAAGTAAGCACATTTTTCATTGTTACCATTCAGACTGGCGTTGGCCGCTGAGGATGCTATTCAGGAAATGATGACACCAGGGGACCTAAATAGGCTGGTCGAGCTGAGGATGAATGGAAAATGCACTTAAATTCAGCCATTACGTCTGTTAGCTCTTCTTTTTAGGCGTCTTCAATGCGGCTGGATAAATGGTTATATAATTGAACATGTGAAGAAAAGGTCAGTAAATAATTTTAAGCGCTCGGTATCCATAGGTGATGGCAGCACAGATATCAACAAACCATCCTCAGATTACACATTTCAAAGAGCATTTGCTTCAGCGGGAGCTGTGTCACCCTTCACATTGCCGACAACATCCAAGAAGCTTTCAAATTTCCTACTTGAAAGAGGCTGGTTGGAACCAAATGAATTTGACACTTGCATCATTTGAAAACTGAAAAGGGCGGCTGCTTAAAACACATCCACTGTCAGCACTTTTTAAACACTTCTGTTGCCTGTGGCGAGAACGCAAAGTTTACCAGGCTCTCTAATTCTGTGGTTTCAGATTGATGCAGCTCCATTAACCATACAGATGATTTTCTGCAGTAATGGGTAAATATTTCGATGCTGCATCAGCAACCATAGATGACGTTCACCATTATGATCAGTTTCTTATTTGTTGGCGAAAAAACCTCAACTCAAGGTCCATTTCATAGCTGTTGTGATGCTCACAATCATATCACATATTTGATATCAGCAGAGTTTGCTCTGTTGTAATAGGACTATGGATCTTTGAATTTTTATATTTTAGGACCACTTTCTAGGATATCTTAATTGTAAGTTGAGGTTCAAACTAGCCTTGGGAAAAGCAGCTGACAAAACAATCGTACCTCAATGTCCTTTTAGTAGCTATTGTGTTTTTCAATCAATTTTGATATATCCTCAGTTTCTCGTTCATTGTTGGGAAGATGAGATTCAGCCTTGTTCGGAAACCTCCTTTTACCTTGAGAATCATTTTCACCACTTTTCATTTGTATTCCTCATGAGGGATAACAAAATCAAATGAAACCACAAAATACGATTTGATGATTTTTAATTACCTTCCACATGTAGACTGATCTGACACCCCTGTCTCCATCCAAGATCCAAAAGTCTGGCTTTTTGTTGACTCATCCATCCGCCTCGACCACTGCAGACTTTGCCCCATCACGATATCAAAGTGCTTCTTTCTGACAGTTATGACAAGGGTCATAATTCGTGTGACCACAAAGGGCTTTATCACTTTGAGTCTTGGGGAGGACAGTCTCAAAGATCATATCAGATCTTTCATTTATAAATTTTCCCAGACAGGGTGAAAGAGGTTGGTTTCTGTTGTGCATAGTAAATATAAAACCTCATGTGTGCCTTTGATGAGCAATGTAAATATGACTTTTAATTGGAAATAATTAAATTCATTAAGTGAGTAAACTTACTCTGAACACTGGTGATAATTTTAAATTTCAATTTTCATAATACAAATCCTTACATTTGTCTTCTCCAGACTAGATAAGCATAATGACACAAAACAAGATATTGCTCTTTTACTGAACTGTGAGTTTCACAGCTTCTGTCATCTTGCATGAAAAAACACAGGAAACGTATGAAAACAAAGTTCACCATTTAGAGCCGTTCACGCAGGCCACTGGGGGAAAGAGGAAAAAAGTTTTGACAAAATCAAATTTGATACAAATTGCATTTGCTCCCAAGGAGGAGACATTGAAACCTTTTCGCAAGAATAAGCTGACAGTGATTTCATTTGTCTAAGTAGATAAATCATACATATTGAACTTGTCTCTCACGGCGTGTCACTGCTCAGACCTGATTTAATTTGCCACTTTCTGCTGGAGCAAGAAGCCATGCTTAAACATAGAAACTCTGAAGGTTACACCTTTTCAGCATTTTAATTAGTTGCATAGTTTCTCCTCCTTTTCTCCATCCTTCAACCAGAGTTCGAGCCCACTGAAATTTCTTTTTTCCCCTTTTCTGTGTCCACTTTTCAGATGCCTTTGAATAACAGATCACTTAAAATAGGAATAGTGCTTCCACTCTTTCAAACCACAACATAGTCTTGTCAATGACCTTTAGAGAGTTTGGACATCTGTGGCGTGGTGGGTGATGCATCTTCTGCTCGCCATAAAAGCCTAAAATCAAATGAGGAGAATTCAAATAGCGCCGGAGAAAACGCTCCGTAAATTGGGTGGGGTTGGAGGGTTCAAGTGTACCTGATGTGAGATCAATTGTATTGGATTGCGGCGGTAACACTTATGATGCTCTTTGCAGTGGGGTGGGGGCGGCGGATGCCATGTCTGACAAGAGGACAGCGGCAGTCACAGGAAAAAAGCGGTGATGAAAGACAAACCATTTGTGCCCACGACTGAATACTGAAAGCTATATTTTACGGCTGCTATTCTACCAAATTGCTTTTGTGCGTTGGGGTGGCTTTTTAAATAATGCAATCGGTTAAAAGCTCTCTGTAAAGGCGATGCTTGTATAGCGTGGGAAGCTGGAATGGAATTGAGTGCATTTTTAGGAAAGAGGGTTATAATTTATGCACCATTGAAATATGGCCACTTTGTGTTTTTCTTTGCCACTTTGATTCAACAGGGTTCAACATGTACACAATCTGTTTGAAGATGAGTTCAGAGACCCTTTGGTCCAGTGTCTTTAATAACAGTCATTCATATGAGTCTGGACTGTTTTGATAGCGGGTTTTTAAGAGTATTATGATATGATGATGCCAACATGTGGCCTCTGCTTCATTTTGCCTTTTCAAACAAATTATTAAAATTCACACTACTTGTAGAGCTCCATTAGTGACACAACAATGTTTTGTACAGGGGTAACGCTGATTCTAAGAGCAGCACGCATGCACCACCCTCACCTCTGCCTTCTCCTCTGATGTAATTAAAAGCTGTAAGTGGCAGTTGTTAGCATGGTCACGCATTCATCAGGGAGGCGTAGCTTGTTGACCCCTCCCCACCACCACCACCGCCGCCGCCACCGCTGCTTCTCATTGGCAAAACACGTGGTTCACCCTCTGGACAACGGCTGACAAAATGATGGATCAGTTCTTCCATATTGGCTTGTTGATCCATAGTCACCCCTCCCTTTGCCCCTTACCGACAGAGTGGATATTGGCATTTGCCACTCAGGCGGCTGCGCCCCCGAGTCCCATAACTGCTGATTAGTCAAATGAGTCCCGGCCTGTGGAATAATTAATGTTTAACATTGGGGTCTTTACTCTGTGGATGATCGAACGGAGCCGGGGTGAGCGTGGTTGTGGAGATTGGACAACGGGGGCCTGGTACCCAGCGAGGGGGGAGGCTGCAGCCTGATCAGTGTTAATGTTAGCCCGGGTTAACCTTAGCACACTTGCAAGGAGCAGCGTGGTGGTGTTGAGGGAGGGATTGCTGTCTGACATTGGACCTAGCGTTTAATTGTCCCTTAATTCATTTGTTTATTGCTTATTGAATCAAGGGGGACGTTTATAGCAGCAGGAAGGGAGAGAGGGCACGTGTGTTTGTCTGTCTTAATGACTCTCAAATGTCACCAAGACTTTTTTTGCAATTAGATGTTTGCTGTGACAGCTGTGTTCCATTTGTCATTCAGAATTTTTTAGCAACGTTAGCAGCATGGCTCTGGGGATGGAAACATCGGCAGCGGGGCTTCTGGTCCGTCGGTCCTCCACATTCATTGTCCCCAGCCTTTGGTGATTTCCTGACTTTTTGTCTTGCCACCAGCATGTTGACATTTTTGACTTTAAGTGAAATATCTTGACAGCTATTGATAGATGAAATTTGGTCATGCTGACTTTAGTTTGACCAGCACTTAAGATTTTTCAGTCCAGTGAAACACCTCCACATCTACGAGACAGATTGGTTTTGTTGCAGATATCCATGCTCCTTAAAGGATGAATCCTAATGACTTTGGCGTTTCCCTGACTTTCCCTCTGGGAGTTCCCATTCGTGGTTCAGAGTGAAGTGTCTGTACAGCTATTGGATGGATTACCACGCAGTTCAGAGCAGACATGTTGATCCCCTGACTTTTCTGTTTAGACGCCGTCAACAGATGAAAATTGTAATTTGACCTTTGTTTATGTAGCAGTTTGGTTTTCTTAGCATCACTGTAGTCTCTTGTGTCTCTTTGTTTGAGTCCATCAAATTTCATGCATTGTATGAGATATGTTTTTCTTAACTCCTCTATAATAGTAAATTGAATATCCTTTGGTTTTGGACTGTTAAGATGTTTTTTTATGCACTGGGATTTTCACTATTTTCTTTACATTACTAAACAATTGAATTGCTTCATCTCCAAAATATTCTCCAGATAAACTGATGATAAATATAATCAGCAGTTTTATACCTGCAAATACATACAGATTTTTTTTTTAACTTGTGCCATTTTACTAATCAAAGCAGTCTGATTCAGTCTGTAACCTTAAATGATCTCTTTCATTTAATGACGAATCATGCTCCTATTTCGAGTCTTAAAGACAAGAGCAAATAAACACTATGATCTAAACATGGTAAATAAAGAGCAAAAAGAAACCCCCCCCACTCATATTATAAACACTGCATCTAAAAGCCTCTCTGAATGACTTGCAGGTATGTTTGAATTGGATGTACTATTTTTCATTTTGAAGTAATGAAATATTTAAGGGCCAGACAGAAGTCTGCGCGACACGCTTGACCTTCAGAGCAGAAAGTCTGCCCTGTTATTACAGTATTTATATGGCTGTCCCCACCCGCGCAAGCACGGATATAAAAATATTTAATTACTCAATTAACTGAGGTGGAATATAACCCTGTAGGAAGCAGGTGACGGAATAGGGCACACGTGACCGAATTCAACAATAGGGAAATCCATGGAGGAACGCAGATTTATAGTGCCGAGGAGAATATGCTCCTCGTGTTCTAATGATATATTATTCAGTTAATTTACATGGTTGAGGAAAAATGAGGTGACATTAAAAAAAAACAAAAAAACAGCTAGATTTCAGTCATCATCCTGAGACAGTTCCACATTGAGATGACACCTCTGAATGACGTTGATGGAGGAATAATGGTGGGCTCAGTGGATAGATATCAATAGATTCCTAAACGGTTGAGAGTGCTGTATTGTTTTCAGTTTGTAAAAAAAAAAAAAAAAAAAAAAAAAAGCTGTGTGCACTGAGAGCATATTCTCTCATTAGTTCTGTCACTGCGTTTCACCCGTGATGTTATGGATTTATGGGGGAAGAGAACATTCATATCCCAGATGGGGGCTCTAATGTGGCCAGATTGAGTTCATTATCGATTGTTCCTCTTTTAACTGCACCGAAAGCGTTCAAAGGAGTGATGAGAAAGGGATTACCGTCAGCAGGTTGGAATAAAACTTTCATAGGACCAGTTTTCTATTCCTTAATGCTCAAAGCTACTTTGAAAGTAAAATTCCGAATTTACATTTCACGACGCTCTGCTAACCGGTCTGAAACTGTCCAGTCCAGTGGGGATGAGCCAGACTCGCAGAGCTCGAGGATATTTTCTGATGAAATAGGAGGCATGTTTTTATTTTATGGTTGCTCCAGTTGCTACTTGGTCAACTAGAAATAATTGGCCAAAATGTATGCTTTATGTTTAGGAAAACTATAAATGTGGAAAGAATAACATCACCATTCTGCAAACTCATGAAGAACTCACTCTTGTTTTGCAAATCACAAAATGCTTAATTTGATTTAATTATTTGTTGCTCATGAATCAAACATATTTCATTTGTGCAGCTTTAATGTTTCATATTATATTTCCTTTAAACTGTGAGGTCAGACACCGCAAGTACAGTTTATATTGTAATTCACAATTCTATTATACAATATGTGTGTCAAGTAATGACGGTGAATACAAAGGCAGGAGAAAATAAAAGAAAACCTTAATTGTAATCTGCTATTCTACGGGGGAACTCATTAGAATCAAAGCTGACAAAAGTCACGCATTTCCCTTTAGAAAATGAAAGTTTTTCAGCAGACATTGATTAATCATCTCTTGAGGAGTTTGAAGGTCCATTCATAAAAAAAGGGAGGCTCCATTCCACAGACTTTATGGGAGAGATTAATCATGTTTTGATTTGTTAAAAGACTGCTGACTTCAAGTTGTCATAGAATCATTTTTTTCCCCCCCGGTTAACGGTTTTTTAATAAGCAAACTTGTGCTGACTGCAGATAAATTCAGCCACAGAATAAAATCTTTCCTTTATTTTTACCTTGAGTTCCGATAATACTGCACAGGGAAAAGGACTAAAAGAGCAAAGTACCATGAGTAGATATTATAGACTGCCATGTTCAGTGTGTCCCACAATTTAGCAAACAAGACACTGATGAGTTTGCTGTTACTAGTGGTGGCTAGTATGGCATCAAAGGGGTTCATCCCCTGGGAGCTTGAATTTGCTTCGCAGATTTGATGGAATATCTGTCAATAGTTTTTGATATCTTGGGCACAAAATTGACCTCAAGTTCAAAATTGGCCAAGATTATGAATGTACAAGGTCATTTCATGGTTACCTTCACATTACATTATATTTCTCATCTCAATGTGGAAGTTTTGGCCTTGTCGGAATATGGCACTGTCCTTTTTTTGTAACACCCATCAATGGCAATTTCACCACATTTGCTTGGCACATCCTGGCTGTTGTACCTTGCCTGCTTCTTCTGTGTGTATGATGTGCTCAGTGTATGCCTCATCCTATGATGGCTATGAATATCACACAGCAAATTTCATCGAAAAATAAGTTCCTCTGAAGTCGTAATTCGTGAGATTTCAGTTGATTTGGCAACAGCACTTTCCATGTTGAAGTGGTGGCAGTGGGATGTTCCATTTACATTAGCGGTAACTTGATACAGCTCTGGCACAGTGTAAAGAGAGCGAACAGTAAACAGTGAGGCTGTTATCAGTGAAATAAAATTGCACTCGATTGCATGCTGAGTCATTTTCCTGTAAATCCCTTGTGTGTGTGAAGGCAATCTGAATCCACCGTGGGAAAGGCGGACTCCGCCACAAACAATAGAAACTCATATAACACAGAGAGAGCTACATGCTGTGGTGTCGTGTGTTTCGAGGTTAACAGACAGATAATGACTGAATGTAAATGCATCGAATGGCGTTTGCAGAAGAAAACTCAGACCTTTAGATAGGGGATCAAAAGTCGGGTTTTATTGCATGAAAATCTTGTAGCTTCAGTGGAAATTTTATGTCACCAAAATTATTACAATTCATCCCCTCGGGCCCATGAATATCCACACCAAATGTCACTGATATCCGGCTCATAAGTACCTCAATATCTTGCTCTGAACCGATGCTGGATAGACTTTCAGACGGATAAACTTTAAGCTGCTGCGGCTGCTAAGACCGAAAAAGCGTGCCACAATGCAAACAACACATGCATTAATGCATGAAGGTGCTTCCAGCGGTTTCTTTGTGTCGCTGCGAGGGCTTTTCGTCACCCTTATTAGCTTGCATTAGCTAAGACACAGATTCCCAGCAGATCATACAGTAAGAGCAGTGTTACTTAATGGGAGAAGGCACGACCCCCACCTCTGTGTCTTGTAACCCTGGGCTTTGCACGGGATGACATTTCATGGGCGTGTATCAGGCCGCCATGTGTGAATTCCCAAGGAGATCCCATGACAGAGGCATGATGAGGAATAGATTAACACTGTCACCCCCCATACACACACACACACATTTATAAGACCTAAACTCATATTAGGATGTGAAGCCAACATCTTGCATATAGATAGACTTCCTGGAGCGTCAAATACACATCATCACCTTGTCACTCTTGGCCAGTCAACCAGAATTACACTCAGTCAGATGACGTATTCTGACCTTTTTGTTTAAAGAGCATACACTATTATAATAATACAATACAAAAATAACATGTAATGGTGAATATGTGCAAGGTTAGGCGTTGATAATTGTCAAAAGCTAGAAGCAAACCAAAAGGAGATTTTGTGTGCATCATACAGTATCCTCTCTGCTCGATTTGGAAGGCAGTCTTACCCAAGCCAATTTGTTTGGGAGGACTAATGCCAGACAGCTGCGCAATTACACCTCAGCACAAAGCTAAGCCAATCTACTATAGACAGTAATGGCTCGCATTGATATGCCTGTGTCTGTCTGAACAGTACCCACACACTGAATTGTCAACGTAATGTCACACTCGCATCTCAGGTTGAGCGGTGGAGCAGCGTCTTATTTTTTATTTTTTTATTTTTTTACCCCCTCTCTTCTCCGGCGCGTGTTACTTGATAATGAAAGCGAGATGATGGCAGCGAAATGCACCCATATTAATCTCTCAGCATTTTCTACCATGACAGCACAATTTTCAGTGCCTCCTCGAACGATCAGCCGCCTCAGTGTATACGTCTCTCAGAGCAGATGCACAGTGCGCTCGCATCTCCCAGATCCAATTTGGATATAATGTTTAAGGTCTGTCATTGTGAAAAGGAGAGAGAGAGAGAGAGAATCTGTTGACGTGCAACAAACTTTGCAAAACGTTTAAGATTTCTTTAAAGTTATATTGCACAAGTTTTCTTTACTGTTTCTATAGTTTCATGAATATGTCCCGTCAATGCATTTCCCATATCTGAGCGACTATGGATATAAACACACACCAATAGCAGCTGATTGAGGAATCTGCTCAGTAAAAACAAGCCATTTCCTGGTCTGCTCTGATTACATGCGGCTTCATTATTTGCTTCCACAAAATTGAATGCCGTCCAAAATACTGCTTCTCTCTTGCAGCAATGTTCATCGCTTTGCTTTTTTAGATTGCAGACTTTGCTCAAATTGAATTCTTATGGGCTTGATGGGAGAGGTGGTTGTATCTTTTTCTGCACTGTAGTAAACAAAATGATAAACTGGCGCTCTTGGTATTCCTTATCCATAGCGGGCCACACATCATTTCCAGGCTGCTAAGCAGGTGTAATGATAGTGTCATGTCTTAAATCTGGTCTCACAATGAGAATAGAAGAAGGCATATTTTAGGAAGCAGAAAACCTACCCATGTGTATTAAAAGTTAAGTCTGGTGATAGTCAACAAATTTCATAAAAATATCAATATTAACACTGACTTGATTCTACTAACAGGTATTTCCTCTGTATCCAAACACTATAAAACACATCACCATTGCACTGGATGACATGCTCCTTCATTATGATGAACACTGGCATTACAGTTTATTTTGAGTAGGTCCCACAGAACAACCTCATGCTGCAGTAAATAATCACTAGAGCAGCAAATGTGTGTAAAACAGACCCCAACAAATGTGCAATGTTTGCTCAAACCCTCAGTATGCACCTGTTTAATGACATTTTTGAACATTTTTAAAAAATGAAATAATAAATTTTTCATTCATTTATGTCCAAGCCCCTGAGTGCGATATCTGGCTTTTTAGCTGCTAATACTTCAACAGCTAGTCGCCGTCTTTCTCTGTTGACAGTCTGTATGTGTACAGCCAGAAACGTCATTGATTAGAGCAGTGTGATTCAACCGAAACAATAAAGCTGCAGGCTGTAAAACCAAAACAATGAGCTGAAAGATGCTAAATAGGTCTGGGAGGAGAGATGACCTGCTGTCAGGTTTGTCCCAACAAGTGACATCTTTTACATAGCGTGGTCATTTTTTCCTCATTGTGAACATATAAATATTGATTAGTGCAGCTTCAAGGATGTAAATCCAGATTATTTTCTCTGTGCTGTGTTGATATTTCTCTTTGGAGGATGTGTTGTTTCCAGTGGACATTACAAAATACATTACCAGGTTTACTCTCATGACTTATACTATAGTGCCACACAAAACATCACTATAGCAGATAGTGAGATACAGTAAGTGGCTGGCAAACACACAAGGAAATTTCATCTCTCGTTCTGAGATAGTTTGTATTATCAGGTATGTTACAGTTGTTTTCATGTTTCCTTCCTTGTTGTGGATTCATTTCTCCTCCAATTGTTGTCATTGTGACAAATGTTGAATGCACTGAATGCAGAATTTCCAATGCAAGCAAAACTAATTACAGCAGGATACATGGGTAGCTGAATGCAGCGCAGGGAGGAATGTTTGACAGGCATGAAAGCAATTATGCAACACTGTGCAGCAAACAAATGCACCCAGTGGTGACGATACGAAATTTACCAATACACACAATAATGGTGCGTTAGTAAGCGAACAGTTTAGTGAGCACTGCATCAATATACTGTATATTCTGTAGTAATGGACATAAATCATACGAGCTGTAATTTTTTTTATCTTTAAGTTTCTGTCCAAGTTACAAGCAGGGAAAATATTTGAACATCTGTCTAACATAAAGTCTAACTCGACATTGGATTTCTGGAACTGCAAACAGCCGAGGCCTTATTCAAAGCCAGCCTTTCTCTGTGACACAGAAAAGAGCAACAGGCTAAGGAGGCACTTTACAGCTTTGTCAGTTTGGAGTGACAGGCATGCCGAGTACAGAGTAATAGCCGGCCACGGTGTCTCCTTGAAAGACAACGTAAGTAGCAGCGCTGGCATTATAATGCCTTTTCTTCTGCTCCTTCTGTCTCCCAGCTCCAAGTTTTCAAAGAATCAATAGAAATAAGCCATTTTGGACTAACAGCTTCTCAAATAATGTTGCTTTACTGCGGTGTGCACATACACACCTAGGTCCTGTGATTGGCTTTCTGTCTTACTCACAGGCGTAGAAAGAAAAAAAAAATGGGATGAGACTGCAGATGTGAGGGGAAGGCAGAGGAAGCAACAACAATAAAACTCTGCTGTGGTTGTGACTTTGGGTAAAGACTGGACTGTGATATTTCCCATAAAGGTTGTCTGCCTTTCTCCGTTATCTCCTCTTCCTCTCACTCAGTCTCTTATTCTCACTTTCGCTTTCCCTGCCTCTCCCACACCCTATTTCCTGGGACCATTCTCCGACAGGAAACATTACCACCATTACAGATCACTAGATACCGTTCGCTGGATGTCAAAAGAATCAGATTGATCACATGGCACGACAGAAGTGTTGCAGTGTGGCAGAGGGGACAGTCAAATGGCAGAAAATAATAGGGTGCTCGCGAGGCCTGACAGATAACTTGGAAGAAGCCATACAATAGGCAAGCAACATGGCTGAGCTACACAAAGGAACAAGCAGGAAATGGCTTTGCATTTCTGCCGTCCTCTCATTTCAGCTGACATCCCAGATAGCATATGTCAGGCTGTATGCAAGGATCCGCCAGCAGCCAGCGAACTCTTATTACAGCCCGACCTGCAAAATGTGCACATATAAGAAAAACTCAATGGTTATTTCTGGTTGCTTCCAATACAAGACGATTTCCTGATTTATGCTCAATTAGCTTTTAATTAGAAATCAATCTCATTTGAATAAAAACATCAATCCTCATTCAAAATAAGCAATTTATCTGCAATTACAAAACCCATTAAAGCATAATTAGGCTTTCACACTAAGAATCACATCATGATAAAACAGAGCATTTCTCAGGGTATGTCTACGACGCAGAGTGGTGTTGTCATTTTCTCCAGTGAAGGAGGCATAGTGGTGAAACATCATTACAGCTGAAATGATTCAAGTCGACTAATTGATTCGTCAGTCGACATAATATTAATCTTATGATATTGGTGATGGATCATTTCGGGGGCTTTTAAGGATGCCACTGTCGATCAGTCAGTCCACCACTTTAGTTGTGATGGAAAAATGAACCAGGCAAAACAACCACACTTTAATTTAGTGAGTGAATGAATGAATTGAAATGAATTGAAATTGAAATGAATGTTTTCAATCAACAATCATCCATGAACTGAATCACCAGCAATGACAAATATTAAAGAAATGAGCAACATTCAGTCTATAACCAATGAGCAGCTGACAAGCAATAATCAATCAATAGTCATTTATAGAAACTCTTAGCTCAATCAAAAAGAATAAATACTTTTCAAATCAATGCAGAAAGCGATATCAAATCGATTAAGAATGTAATAAAGGAGTTGTCAGAATATCATATTCAATGTCTATCACCAAGATTATGAAGCATCCTCAAATTTAGCAAGCAGATTAAACAGGTTTGGCAAACACTCAAAGTCATCAAACATCCAAAATCATTATCATTAGCTTGTAATAATAAGCGTCAGTGCATCACATTAAACAAAGAGAAAAGTTAAACGCAGTCTCAAACCAATTGTCAGAGAAGTTCTCGACATGAAAATGCATGACTTTTGATTCTCTTTCAGATCTGTGCACATGACTCTGACCCCCCCCGGCCTCTGCACCAAACATAACCAAATTTCAGCACCTCTGCAGCAACTGTTCTCCTAAAACCACCTCGCTCATCTGACACAACTTTAAAATCTGTCTTCTCTGCACATTTGCTAGGAATCTGTGTTTCAGTGCTTTTTGGTTAACACTTGAGCTCTTCTAGCCAAAGACTCAGTCTGTCCTCCCCCTCGAAAAGCACGCCGGCCTTATTTCCTTTCTTCTCTGAGCTTCTGGGACAGTGGGACCTATTGTTAACCCGACCAGATTTCACCCGCTGCAGATGAGAGGAAAAGGCCGGATGGCCGAGTCCTGCAACTTTGCAGAGAAACTTGCAGACTTTTTGACGAAGGGCAGTGGTTCAAGTGTGCGGTCAGAAGGCTGAGGTTGTGTGCAGAAGTTAGTGGGCTCTGGTCAGGCCACATCAGGTCCAGGCTGAAATATTTCAGCAGCTGTATGATTGATTACCATGATATTCTGGACAGACATCTGTGGTGCCCAGAGGTTGGGTCCTACTGATTTTGGTGATCCCCTGACATTTGCTGTTGCTCCTCCAGGAGGTTGACACATTTGACTATTAATGTAATATCTTGACAACTATTGGATGGATTACCATAAAATGTGATGCATTTGTTTTTACCTCTGGATGTATTGTAAAAACTTTGGTGATCTGCTGACTTTTCCTTTTACCAACACCATATAGTTGAAATTTGTGGCCCAATAGGTGCAATAGGATTTTGACATTCACATCAGTCCTAGCAGTACTTTGTGTTTAGTGATAACTACAGTAGCACATGTTAGTAAATGATGGAAATTGTATTACACCTGCTAAACATCAGCAGGGTTGGCATCATCATTGTGAGCATGTTAGCATACTGATGTTAGCATTTAGTGATTGTGCTGATTCCATTGTCTCACATGCAAATAGTAGTAGCTTTTTGTATCTGTGTCATCAATGATTGTAATTTGGAGTGATGGTCAGACAAACACAAAGAAGCGATGATGGATATTTTCACTTTTTCTGACTTTTTAAGACCAAGTAATTCATCGAGATATGAATGCGTAGATTAAACAATAATGAAAATATTCTGTTGTTGCAGCGTCCACGTCCTATTTATTCCTTTGTAGACGATTGTCAGAAGTTTGACATGCAAGATGATTTACAACACGATCAAGGGCGAGGACAACGCTGCACAAACAGCTGCCGAACCGAGCAGAAGAAATAAAGAAAACAGACTTCTGTTGGTCGAGCTTAATGACCATTGATTTCCATTGAAAATGCGATGGTGAAATGAGTGAACGGATTGTGAAATGCTTCATCTGGTGAGCACAGTCAATTCAGCGCAGGGTGTGAGATTGATCACTGTGTACTTTCCTTCTTCTGAACGTCTCGGCCATCGCATCCCGTCTGTAACGCTGCCTGTGCTGTGCAGTGTGTCCTGCAGTAAAACCCACAGGCTTCTCCTCCATGTGTGGGCGTTGGTGCACCCCCCTCCACCACCCTCCTGTCATAAAAAAAAAAAACCACACTGCTAGCTCTGTTTAACCTTGAGCTGTTGCTACTCGGGCACATATCACCTTTGCAGCCCCCATGGCTACTGATATAAATCAAAATGTCCGTCGCCGTTTTAGGATGAATCAGCAGTTTTGGGGAGGGGGGATTGATTGAATTTTATCTTGATTTCATAAAACATTTAGACAAACCAATTAAAGAGGTGGCTGAGTGCAGCCACCAGCACTTAATCCATCATGCTGTCAAGGGGATAAAATCAGATTGACACTAATGTAGTCGATATGTTGGTGTATTTGCAATCTGGTACAATAAAGTGCAAGTTAATTAGAGTAACCCGAGAACGGAGTCATGATTGGTATGAAAATGGCTGCACTTTGAGGACCGAGCCTGGATTATTTTAGGGCGGGAGGCGTAAATTTTTTAACCGCGTTGGTTTATCACGCACGACATCGCCGGCCCCTTTGACTCCGGTCATTTGACTTCCCATGCGTTACGCCTCACAATGCAGCATTGCAGGCCGTTGCTATTATACTGCAGTGCGGTCCGAATATTATAATAAGATGGATGGCCACTGCACATTCTCCTGGAGGACCGGCTTTCTCGGTCTTGTCCACCAACTGCAGGTGAAATACAGCGTGGCCATTAACATGCAGCGGCCCTCCTCGGAGTTAACGGTGCACTCCCACAGAACTCCTTCTCCCTTTGTTTTAAGGCTGGCTTCTTAATTACTGGCTGTCCCATTCAGGTTGTAAATGGCCCTTTATTGCCATTCTGTAATCAGAATAAATCCTCAAGCCTATTCACTGCCCTGATGCCCCTCCATTGATTTACAAATGACCCATGTATTATTAATCCGATGTTTTCCCCCCTTTTTACCTCATTATAAGCCCTATCTGCAAGTAAAGGGCACCTCGCTCCGCCGTTATCGCGCGTGACGGTGTTCCTCCAGAGTTCTCTCCGAGGTTTGTTTTTCGATATGATCCTGGTGTTGTGTTGATAACAAAGAATAGGCAAAAGGAGTGCGGTGATATCAACGCTTCCCCCTACAGTTAATATGGGCCGTATCGCTTTCATCTGCCTCCTTTGTGCATTTTCTCCCTTTCTTTAATCTTCGTCTTTGTGGAAAAGACAAAAGTACACGGCGACATGGAAAAGCTGTGTAAAATGTACTTTTAGGCAGGAAATTAAAGTTTATAGCCATCTGTGGCGGCCCCGGGGAGCCTCTCACAAACAAACAAACAAAAACAGACTTCAGCTGCTGTGATGAATGATGTTGGACCTAAAAGCTTGATTTAGTCTAATCTTCTATATTTAAATGACAAGACCTTCTGATTATGTTCTATACATCCTAATGTTAAATAAGCTTCCTCAATCACAATCATTTCTGTGGAACATATTGTGTTTACGACATACAAAATCTGTCAATCACACATGGGCCGAGGTTCTTAATACGCCAAGGACACAGAGACAATGTAATGTAACACAAGATGAAAAAATAGCGCGATCCACTGGGACTTGTCATTTAAAACTAAGCAAACATCTCCCTGCGACACAGCCCGTGGTAGCAGCTATCACCGGCTCTTAAATGAAACCGAAGATGCTTATCGCGGAGATGCACATTTTCAGTCCCTCGAACGACTGAACCGGCCAAACACGGGGATTAAATAAGACGTCTTTATTGACCCTTTAGTTTCACATTACAGCCTGAAATGAGATCATAGCAGCGATAGAGGCTCTGATCAATGCCTCGGTGGAGCACTGAGATTAATAAAAGTCACGGCTGTATTGATAAAGCCTTTTGGCAGATAAGGAGAGAATCACAGTAAATATGATTCATTCAGTCAGAATGTGTTTTTCCTATCTTTATCATGCACTTTTGTAACGTGCCCCGACTCATCTGTCAAGTTTTCTGCTTGTGTTGAGATAGTTGACGGATTGAGAGTTTAACTCGGAGAGGAGTTAATATTGAGAAGATTACAGAGCGGCAGGAGTTTCGGCGCTGCTTAATATTATAGTTAACTTTGAAAACCGTCATTAGCCTGTTGGATAGCAGGAAGAACGAGGTGTAGGACGACTTCAGTTGAAGCTGTGCTGAATTAAAACACCGTCTCCAGAGCGAGAAAAAAAACATGGCAACACAAGGTCATTGTCTCATGTTATGCTTTTAAACAGGATTAAAACTGAACTTTAAGGAGCGTAACTTTCCCACCGTCTTCTTCCTCTGCAGTCCTTCCATTGCACAATGTACAGACACTGAATGCAGTCATCAATTCTAATCAACATGCCGCTTCGAGTCCATTGTGCTCACAGTTTCATCTCCTTCAATTACCACGGCAAATTGGCTTTGAAGCCCGAGAGTCAGCCGAAGCAGTTAATTTTTAAGCAGCGTTATGAAGGTGGGCGTGGCACGTGTCTCTCACGTTAACTAATGTTTCACCGTGTTGCATCTGAGGAGGGGGAGGGAGGGGGATGTGTGTGTTTTTAATATTACCTGCAGCAGACTTATTCTTTAGGAGTCTTTGCATTTAAGAGGGAGAAGCGTTTGTTAACATTGCACACCACGTCTCGGTGTTGTTCAAACAATGAATAACAAAGAGGGCTCAAGGAATTTTCCATACGGAGAGCAAAGAGAGCAAAAGACGCTTTGCATATCCGCAATCTGTCAGAGAAATAAATAAATTACCGCCGTGCTTCTTCAAAAAAAAAACAAACAGCTGTCAAAAAGTCACTCAGGGGCACCTCACACACACACCTCTCTCCCCCCGGAAATCAAATCCCAGCAAAGAGGATTCTTTTTATTGTATTCCACTTTCTTTTTTTTTTTTTATTGCTCCATTCCTTTGTATGTTTCCATCTAAGAAACAAATCAAGCAAATAACATCCTCGGAGGTGTCTGTGTTTTAATGTGATGTCTGCCGCGCGGCGTCTCACTACAAAGTAATCCTTCTTTAGCCCCGGGATGCGCCTGTGATCTCCGCTTTGAGAGAGCCAAAGAGACTTAGCAATAAAAATGTCATTATTATCATGTAGTACCTTGCACTAAATGCAAATAACATAAATTAAGGGGGAGGGAGCAGTTTGTAAACAAATGAAACAGTCAAAGATGAAAGGATCAAAAATGTTTCCTGCTTTTTTTTTTTGTTTCGCCTCACACAACCGAGCGAGCGCGTCGCCGAAACAGGAAGAGTTCGAGCTCACTTCTGCCGACTGTGGATTATTGATTGATGGATATGTTGAACCTGCTGCTTTTGAATTCCTGAGCAGAACTTTGCTGCGACTGAAGACGAACGTTTTTACATGTGTTACATTACATATAACATGTAATAATAATAAGAAAAGGAAGAAGAGCAAGAAAGAAGAATGATGAAGATGATGAAGAAGAAGAACTTAATTGATATAGCGCAGAGATATAAAAGACGAGAAATTAGCAGATAAATAATAAATAAGAGTGGATTTAATACAGTAATAATGAAAGGCAAGGTATGAATTACTAAAACACAGTAAAAACAAGTCAGTTAAAAATGGAATAATGACCAAGTCAAGAGGAAGCTATTCTGGAAAAGTGTGTTTTTAGGAGAGATTTAAGAGAAGAAACAGATCCAGCTCGGATGATCTCTTCCTGTCTAATGTTGTTGACGACAAAGCTTCCAGTTTTTAGCCTTGACCGAGGCATCACTAACAGACCTCTGCTGGAGGTCTGCATCCAGGCTCGTAAGGGGTTGGAGAGTCAGTGATGTAATCAGGGGACGACCCCGAGCGTGCTTTAAAAGTAATCATTAAAAGTTTAACATTAATTTTGGAATGTACAGGCAGCCAGTAGAGATGCTAAAAGAGATTATTAAACAGCATGCATTGGTTAAATTATTACATCTAATATTTAGTTTATACACATCATCTTGTACTTTACTTTTTATTCTCACAACTTTGTAAGTATTTTGTACACATTGTAATTCCACTGCATGTCTGTCCTTGATAGAAGAGAGAATGACGTACGTACACATAGAGGGTGCCATATGTTGCAAAGCTCTCTGACACAAATGTCTTTTCTGGCAATATGAACAAGCTACAGGAAAAGAGCAAGACAGGTGGGTGAGCAGTTCCCATATTAGTGACTAAATATGTGGAGAATTAATGGCAGCTAGCAAGTCATCATGAAGTCAGTCTGATGTTGTTACAGAGGCAGAGGTGTTGTTGGACACAAGAGACCACTGTTCACATCCTGTTTCCTACCGACACTCAGTGTTGGTTTCTCTCCCTAAACTAACGCAGCAGTTGTTGGTTTTCTTGGCTTAAAGTCAGTAGTTTCTGTTCCTAAACTGAATTAATCTTCTTTTTATTTTCATTTTAATAATCGTTGCTTTTACCTGTATTTAATTAAGGCACAAAGAGATTGTGTGCTTCTTTCCACGGGGTCATGAAGGTTGTTGTGGAAGGGAAATGCGATGCAGTTGGTCATTTCGTTTCAAGGACTTTTGGCCATCAACTAATTTGTGTTTTTCGAGCTATTAGCAATCAAATGTGAAGCTCCGTTGTCATTATGCTGATGTTGAAAGTGCCCCAAAAACAACAATGTTCACAGAGGTTGTGAAGACTGCTGTTTGTTTACAACTTCCAACTTTTAACCATGACCACGATGATTCCCTCTCCTGAAGCAGAAGCTTATTATGACCACAAAATTGAAAATCCCTTAACTTTATTATTAGTCATTTTGAACCAAGCCACCATCTTTCCTGGAACTGAACCAAGTTAATTTTGCACACTGAACCAACTTTTGACCATTAGCAATTAAGATGAGTTTAGATGAGTTTTGACATTTAAGGACTGTTATCAGTGTCAGGTCTACAACTACAAGTCGCAGTTGTTAAACCGATCCAGAGACCAGGACACATTGTTTTGACCTGGTCATCATAAAAGTTTAGTTAAATGAAATAAGAGTGGATTTGGTGTTGTATGAGCAGAGCCTTGTAAACATTAGAATCTCACACAGGGTAGTAAACTAATTAGTCTGAGGACAGTAGGATATTTTATGTTTTAGATTTCAATGGACTCGACCCAACAGGTGCACCCCCAATTAATGATCTAATAAAGAAAAGACAGAAAACGTCCTCTCATGTGCTACTGAGGTGAAAAAAAAAACAAGTTACACATCTCTATTTCTGTTATATCTCATATGTTTGGTCATAATTTTATCCATTTTGTGAATGTGCTCACGTCTGAAAGGTCACAGAGGCAGCAGACAGCGCTCCGGTGTCTTCACCACATTATGCCATCTTGCAGGAAGGTGCTCTGTAAATAGCTCAATCCAGTCTGACAACATCATTTTCATCTGACATCAAGATGACTGCCGGCTCTCAGCGCTTCACACCTCCACTTAATGAAGTCACCTATCCATGTAAATCTAGGTTATGTCAAGAAGTCACATGTCTTTAATCCTCTGTGAAAACACATCTGACTAGAAAAGCAGGAGGGATTCTGAAACATTGGATTAAACGAGCAGAAAGGTCAAACAGCAAGATGAATCTAGTAAATCCTGCATCATTTTTAGCTACAGAGTAAGATTCATTCATTTTGTTATTTCTCCATTCATTCATGTACTTTATCATTTTCAGAATCCCGGCATGCTGCTAGACAGTCAGCAGCGAGGAATGAAGTGAGATGGAGCCTTGAGAATAAGAAATTCTTACTTTAAAAAAAAAAATACATTTGGACATAATTCAGATATTTCTGGAGGGAATGGTGTTATAGCTGCACAGAGAGAGCAAATTAAAGGGATAAGTCACTGATTTAACATTATTTGTCAGTTCTTATCTTCCCCTCAAGGTTAAATAAAAGTGACAGAATACAGATAGCAGTATTTAAGCCCTGGGCAGACAGAAAGCATCCAACCTTGCATCGGACACATGCACCTATTGTTCCGAATGGTTGCGGGAAAACCTGAGGCGTAGACGCATCCCTCGATGATACCTGGGTTTTTAAGGGTAAATCACCGCTGAATTTAAGCAGGTGCTCTCCATCAGCTGTCAGAGGCAAAACACCTGCTTTGACCATAGACTGTATTAAATATGGACGTAGTGTCCGTGATGTCACCCATAGGTTTCTGAAGAGCAAAAATGAAGCAAATCGTAGTGCGTAGCCATCTTGGCAGCCTACCTCCGGTTACTCCAAATATGGACAAAGAGGTGGAGCAAGGGCGGAGCTGAGGCAGGTCGAATGAACGCTATTGGCTGAAAAAAAGCCGCTGAAAAAAGCCGCTTTATGCGAAATAATCAAACTAGCTATGGCTAACCAGCTAGGTTAAATGCTAAATAGCGTTGCTAGCCGGCTAACCCCATGACGATCTCTTTCCCAAACTCAGTGACTAGAATTAGCCAGGGTGTCGCCCTTTAGACCGTCAGTTAGCTGTCAATCAAAGTGACGCCACTTAGATTGACAGCTATGAATTGTGCATAATGATGTATGCTGTATATTTTAAACGAACGCCTTATAAAAAAATTCGCCCCCCCCAGAGTTGTCATGGAGTAGAAAAACATCTTATGAGACTAGAGCCATGTTTTGAACCAGGCTGTAAATATGTTTTTTTTCTGTCATAAAATCGGACATTTTAACATGGGGCTCAGATGTAATTGACTCACTTCTGCAGCCTGCTCTAGCGGTTATTCGAGGAACTGCAGCTTTTTTGCATTTCCGCATTGGCTTCATTTTTCAGTGCCGGAGGTTGCCGCTTGGCTTTGACATGTGATCAGGGTGTGGCGGGGTGGAGCAGCAGCAGTTTTGATTTGATTCAGTGTTGATTCAACCTCCATTTGGAAGTGAGTAATAGTTGGATACTGTGTGTTTTAATTCATTATTTTGGCAGAAGTGTGCCACTTTTTTGCAGCTGAAATAGCATTTGCAGGTTGAAGCAGATGCTATAGAGCAGGTCAATGTGTGTGTGTGTGTTCTATGATGTGATGCTGAACAGTGACTTCTAATTAAAAGAGACGGCTACTTCCAGGTGTTGATAATTGAAACTGTAGAATCCAACCCTCTAAATGAATAATTCTGAATGCTGGACCACAATGAAGGTTATTAAATGAGAGGGACGCCAATGTACCTCCGAGCCAATTCCTTTAAATTTCCACTACCATTTTATATTTCTCGAAACGGACTCAATTTGCAGTTCAAATTGAGACTTAATTAACTGCGCAAGCTATTTTAAATCTTGAGATAAATACACGCGAGCCCTCGCTCAAAATATCCAGCGACAAAAGCTTGACCTCTACTGTATCTCGGTTGTTAATTATCGCTTCGTTAATGGAAACGTTGCAATTACCAAAATCCAATCAAAAATCCTACGCTCACTGCGATCTTCATTCGGATTGAATTTTTACACAGAAAAAGCTGCTTTCTCACCCTGAAATGCAGCTCAGCATGCGATACAAGGCAATTCTCAGGCGTCACTCGGGTACACTGTTCTCCTCGCCGTGTGCAGACTGAGACAGCGGCCTGTGCAGCGGACTTGTGCAGTGGTGTGTCCAGACTTCTGGGGACTGGCTGCAGAGGCATTTTGAATTTTGAAATGAGTATTTGTGAGTCTTGTGTGGAGCAAAATTTTGCATTTAAGTCTCAGCCTTGAGCAGGTGGGTGGTAGCTGGGTTGGCAGGCTCTGTTGGAGGTTACACACAGTTCCATCCTGTGTAACCTCCCCTGCAGAGAAACAATAACTATCACATCACTAATGAGACTTAAATGACAGCGATGCATCAATCCAATTGCAGTTTTTTTTCCAATGGAAGTCAATTCTTTTAAGTGTTTACATCAGTTATGTTGTTCATGAAACAGAGATGAGTATCACATTTTCTCTACTCCGCTTTTGCATGAGAAATACAAAGCATAACAAATACAATATATACTTTGTTCTTGCAGTCATTAATGGCAAATATGGATCCTTCTAGCTTTAAGAGCTACTTCATATAGATCAAGAATGTGTAGAAACCTGCTGTATATAATTGCGTCTAGACCTGATGCTGGCCTCCATCCTCCTTTACCGTCACTGCCCTCAAGCTCACTATCGCTCATTATTAGTGGTGAACGAGCTGAACCACTCACTGAGGTTTCTTTCGTCTCCATTGACCATAAAATGTACCTGTGACCATTACTGGCAGTTAGCATTAGTACGTAGCAAAAACACTGACCAGGGTCATCATTCTACATCATAATAGATCTCCATCATCGAGCACAGTAACAAGTGCCTCACTGACAACGATGCCTTGGGGCGACAAAGGGAAAATCACAGTTTGGGAGGATAGTGTACCGCTCAAAAGTTTGGACTTGCCTGCCACGAAACAGTCAGATGGTTGAGAGGACTGCTCTGTATTTTTGAATGGTCTTTGAGGTGCCTCGGTTTTTTGAAAGGCCTCTTTACAAATAGATGCTATTTTGTATGAAGGGTGAGCAAAAAAAAGTAATGTTTTGTACATGGAGAACAAAATGCTGTGCAAAGGTTCAACCAGACTGACAGTTGAAAGGGCAGAGAGAGACAAAGACACCTCTGAGCAACAGTTAAAGAAGAAACTAAGAAATCAGTCAGTAGTAAAAGAAACTGGAAGCTTAGCATGAAAATCTGTGTAGATTTAAACAGGTTCCTGTTTCAGTGTCAAGTGCACAACAATGCTTATAACAAGCTTGAATTAACAGGTGTGTTTCTTTAGCAAAGCTCTTATAACACCAAACTACAAGGTTGGTCAAAGGTTAGCACTGTTTTAAGTTGAATCACAGACTAAAACACATTTAAAACCTATTCAGTCCAACCTCGAAGCCAACTGAAGAGTGCCCAAAGAAAAATGGGTTCCCAAAATGTGTCGAGCCCAGTTGCACTTTTATGGTTCAATAATGAGAATAATAATGTTCATAATGATGTAGGGTTCTCCTCTCTCATGCAACACTGTGGTGACATCAACTAAGTGGAAGTTTCAATGATTTAATTATTCTTATTTTGGGGTAAAAAATATGTAAAATATGACTAAAAACATTTGGTGTCTGATTTATACGTTTTGTATCTATGTTAAAATAACCTATGTTGAAGGAAAGGAGAAAAATATCCATCACATATAACAGGCGTTTCCAAACCTTTGAACGATAGTATTTATATATAGACTGTAAAACCATCAATTGTGTTTCTTTAAAATGTAAGCACATGCTTGTGTTTCATCTAACAAGATATCTTGATTAAGGGTGTGAAATAGTTGAATATATCTTCTCTCTTTCTGTATCATACAGTGGCAATATGAATGACCCTGCATATGTTGTGGCCTCTGAACTGACCTATAAAATATATATGACTACATGTATTACATGTCAAAGAACAGTCATTAGCCTTATTTTCTGATATGCTGCACCTCATAAACTAGTAATATTTAGAAACTGGGATGCCCAAGCTTCTCCGTATGACATATGATATTTCTGAACTAATGCAAATGTCTGCATTACAAATAGGCATGGGCAAAAATTAAATTTCCAGCCTTGCGAAATGGAGGGGTGGAAAAAAAATCGATGGAGAAAATGCGAGGAAGAGAAAGTGCAGGCAAGAAAAATTCAAATAAAGTGAAAAAAGTTCTGGCACATCAATCCTCTAGGCCAGCTGTCGGAGGTGACATTTCATTAGTACATTTTGTCAATAGAGAAATCGTCTGCAGAGAAAGCGGTAGGGTGCGAGTAACAAGGAAGGACAGAGACACACAGAGATAGAGAAAAGCTATGAAGGTGAGGAAAAGAGCACAGTCCTTTTTCATTAGACCCATCCTGATTCCAGCCACTGGAAATTAGAGACACTGTGGCTATAGGCCTGATGAGAGAGAAGGTGGGTGTCCCTCTTCCATTTTAAGTCTCAATCAATCATCCGCCCTTCGCTTTTTACCCCCTGCCGACGTGGCACCGCCGGCCCACGTGTCCTTCTGCCTGTTCGGGGTCCAAGAAAGTTGTCGTTCATCCTTCCCTCCACCAGCCAAGTGGCAGATACATTTGAAGGAAAATCACCGGCATAACGACTCCTGCCATTGCCCATAACGTCCTCATCCATCAATTAAGAGGTTTCCAGTAAGTGGGAGATGGATATGGCAGAATAAGGCCAGACTTTTTGATGACTGTAGCACAGGGGGAATCAAGGGGCCCCACTGTTACCCCTGTGTAGGACCACAATCACAACCATGGCTGCAGGCGGTTTGAAGCGAAAGGGCTACTGTCGATCACAAAACTCACAGACTGCACAGATCTTGTTTCACCATTAAATGATTTTGGGGTTTGAGTGCAAAGTGGTGGCGTTTTCCTTCAAATGCCAAATACTGAGATGGTCCAAGTTGTTTTTATACTTGATATGATGTGTGTTGTTGACGCACTGCAAAGTTTTATTTGTTATTTCTGTGATCAGGAAACAGTGGTTGCGTATCAGTTATGATTATGAATGTGTCTGAAGTCAGTCCCTCAATCGCTCAGTCATTTCTTTCTCCATGATAAACACAGGCAGTTGATTCTTTTTCATTATTTTGGGCCATAACTCAAAGTGATGCATCAAGTGGATTTAATTTACAGATCTATCAAAGATGAAGCATTGTGGTCGATTTTATGCTGGGCTGCATTATTTGTTCCATTGTTAGAAAAATGGAGGCCATTTTCTTATAAAATGTAAAGTGGAAAATTTGTTGTTGGAAAACAGTTGCTTAATTGCACAATAGTTATCAGTATTCACTCTCCTCTTAACTCTGTTTTGATCTCCTCCAACTACTGAGGGAAAATGTGGTTATTTAGTGGATTAAAGCTTCACCGTGTTTGCTAGCTAGTTGTTAACTTTGCTTGTTGACTGTTAGGTGCTGAGCAGGTCGAGTACAGTACTGTCTGTTTATTAGAGGTATTGTGCTGGAAAAAGGGCGGTCTGGAAACAAGGTTTATGAGAGTGATAAGATCAAATCCAAAAAATTAGGTGTAAAACCAACACAATGAGCTGAAAGATACAAAACTAGTAGCCATAATTCTCTGTGTTCATCATTATGGGAAGATTTTACATTGTCACCTTTTTTGACGTCTTAGAGACTGAACAGATTGCAAATACAGATTTCTTGAGATGGCACATATTTCTTGGTTACACTCCCAAACTCATCTGCTTATTTTTTGACACTGTGGAACTTGGAGTTTTGGTCCCTGAAGTCCTCATACTCTGTAGGATAGTTAAGCCATTTCAATGGATGCGCATTAAAAGGAGGCATTACAGTATTTCCCAGCTGTTTGTGACTATAAAATGAGCCCTGACTCAAAAACAGAGACAAGGCTTCATCTCTGATCAACTATGCAGTTTCATAAAACTGACTGTAATACTCTGAATGACTCCGTCTTTCACACGTTCATAACCATCCAGATATGTAAATAGCAGCATCAACCTGCCAGATTCCACTTCCAAGTCTTCCAACCCTTCACAGCCCACTTAGCCCATATTCCCCCAGCACTCCGGCTCAGCCTTTGCTGTTACTAGTGCAACAGTGATCCGCTGGGCTCCTCGTTGACTTCTCCTAAACTGCCTGCGCTCAGAAGCTCGCAAGATGCACATCATAGACAGCAAAAGGGGAGAAGTCGTCAGTTTTCAGCCTTTTCAAGTGCTGAGCGGAATACCTTGAGGCTCTCACCGTGTGAGACGGCGTTTCCAGATCGAGACATTCCTCCTCACCCTTTCATGTTGGGCCAAGATGTGTTTTTTTTCGCTCTCTTCTTATTTGCCCATCGTGCTCCACGGGGTCTGCGTCACGCTGGGACACACAACATAACAGAAAAAGTCCAAATAAAACACAAAAGCTGTGTCGGAAAGCTTTAGTTTAATTGTCGAAGGTTTGGGGCTGCGAAAGGGGGCTGAGTACAGAGTCTTCAGATAATTAGACCTTTTGGGGTAAACAAACACAGCACTCCACTGTTTCGGAGCAATTGGCGCTGTCTATTATGTTAATTTGCATCACTCGACAGTAGATAAATAATAATTAAGTGGCGATAATCGGAATGAATGTGGGAGATCCATGTTGTCCCAGAAGGACCCTCACCCCGGAGCATTTCTGTCCACTGGCAAAAGCTCTTTAGTCACATGCTTGTTGCTCTATTTCCTTGTTGTCGAGAGAGAAAAGTGCAACAGGTGTGTGTGCAGCATTTCAAGTTCCTCATTAAATTCATACAGCAATGCAGTTGTGTTGTTCTCCAACAACTAATTTGACAGTTGACAGAGAAAGAAGCTTCAATTAGTAAAATTTGAAAACGTTAGATTGCTGAAGTTTCAACAAATTATTTAATGGCAGCAAATAAGAAATAGCTGTCAGGTCTTTTTTTTTAATGGTACGTTTATTGTAAAGGTATAAATCCCTTTCAACTGGAAAGAAAAGGCAGCTGAAGGTGAATTGCTCTTTTCATATTGTTAATTAAATTCGTCAGGAAGAAGCTCTGTTTCAGAAAGATAATATATTGTGTTTCGGCAATGCTAATACTGAAATATGACTCTTTTAGCAATCTGCTGGAGCATCATCTACTTACACGCGAAGTTCATCACCGCGCCGCAAACAGCCTGGCTATTAGGGATCACCATTAAACCATTCGCTTCCTTGCATATTGGCTGCGCAGCCTTGACGACTGAGTAATCTCTCCAAATCCTCAGATGGTGTCTACTTTCACACACAGAAGGGAAATCAGAAGACTGGAGGAGACTCAGCATTGTGGGGTTTTTAGCTGCCAATACTTTGTATTAAGGGTCTGACATGGGTGGAATTCTTGATAAATGGTTTTCTTTCACATGATTTCGGCGAGTTGTTGATAGAAAATAAGGTAGAACCCTCTTGGTTTTGTTATCATGTTAGCCTTAATTATCCAGACGGCTCTCCGCATGTATTTTCTGTAACAATGCAGAAGAATGGCCTGACAGAGCCCATTTTTAAGCTTGGACGCTGCGAAAAAAAAGGCAGCTTGTGTTGTGTGATTATCATGGCGCTAAGCCCATAATGAGATGACAGTGACCTTCCAAAATAGTGCTGAGGGAAGATGTGTGTATGTTTGAGACGAGCTGTTTCACGGTGTCACAAAAATTGAAGAAACAGTCCGGTTTATTTCAACTCCAGTCTTATTTTCATAATTTTTATTATCATTTCTATCCCATTTGATAACATCTTACGCCGCAAAGTAATTGCCTGAGCTGTGGGAACAAGGGCGCATTACCAAAACACAGTCAGGAAACGCGAGACAGGTTGCCAACAAGCCGGCAGTTTAGTCAGATTATCGAAACCACTTTGTTAGGAGGTAAAATTAAAAGTGATTGCAGCTGTAATGAAGTAGCAGTCAGTCCTCATAATTCCTAATAATGGCACAGAAGATGACGGGTGTGTTGTAAAGCCGCGATAAATACAAAGTGTAAGCAGATCTGAATGGAGTGTGTTCACAATGCAAAAATAAAGGGATGATGTTTACCATTTTCACCATCTCAGTTGGGCTTGTTAGACTTTCTTATTTACATTTAGCACCAAGTGTAGTGCAAACTGATGGGAATGTTATTAATTTTGTGGTTATTGGGCCCCAAATCATTGGCTTGAACAAATTCAAATTTTGATCCATGGTGGTGCTACATGGAAAATGAAGGGCTCACTAAAGTTATTACAATAAATCCAGAGCAGGATATGAAAGTGTGTAACATATTTCAATCTATCTACTAGTTGTTGAGATATTCTGTTCAAAACCACAAATGTCAACCTCATGCTGGTGCGAGACAAAGAGTCAGAGGATGGTCAAAGTCCTGAGGGTTCATCTTCTGGGGACCAAGAGCTAATTTTGAATCAAGCCTCTAGCATGGCTAAAAATCCTTAAAACAAAAATGGTTTTCTTGGAAAAATAGATTGGTGCCACTTGTGAAGTTTAACTGGCAGTTTCGCATCTGTTGATACAAGTATTGCATCATTTCCTGTGAGTTAAAACAAAGTAAAGTATGTTGTTTTCTTGTACACTAACTGCATAACAGTACTGTAATTTGCATATAGTACATACTGTATTTTTGTTATTGCATCAACCTCATTTTGATCCTTGGAGACACATCATTGTCCATTATGTTGATTTTGCAAATGCGAGATGATGCATGTACAATTACACTCAACCTAACATGATGAACAGATTTACATGAACCTTCCCTCTAAAAGCTCCCTTCACTCCCCAGTCGTCCGCAGAGGACTCAAATCTCCTGGATGAATGGCCTGTGTCTTAGAAACAAATGCGCAACAGGACAATGGGGGGAACTGTGAAAAATGTTTCCAGAGTTTGCACATTGTGTTAAGCCACCATTTAAAGTCCTGTCAATACCTGCAGCAAAGTATTGATCTCCCGAGTCTTCTTGAAGGCCCAAAGCTTTACAGCGTATTGATAGATTATGTAGATTCACTTTGCGGTGTTTGGATGAGCTGTCTGTGCTGTGATATAAGACCGTGACAACAATCTCATCTGTTTACGTGACATGAGTCGGTATGAAATGAAATGATCAAAACGGGCTCCCGGGCAGCTGAAAGCAAACTGCATATGCGCTGGTGATTTTTGGAGAAATGGCTGACGGAGAAGACGTCGTCCACCTGAGACTTAAATTTACAGTCGTGAAGCAAAATATCAGCTCTGACATAAAATGCTTTTAAACTTACTGCGAATCCTTTCTCAGTTTCCTGTTTTGTAATGCAGGTGTTGATGCTCTTTGAGGGGGAAAACAGGATTAGGGAGTAAAGTAAATTGCACTGTCACTTTGTGATGGGTACTGAGGCTGTATTTCCCTGTGACACTCCTGCTACACCGACTGACTTAAACACAGATGACAAGGTGTTGCTATGGAGACCTTAGCGAGGAACCTGCAGCAGCCTATCCGCGGACCGTTTATGCAAACACAAAGATGAGTGTCTCTATAGCACTGTTTTGTGGAAAACATCAAAGGCGGCCAGGTTAAACACTGTCTCGGCAACATGGAGTCTTTTTTAATTAAAACAAAAGGAGCACAAAATTGCTTATGTAATATACACTGACAATATTGACTCATACTCACCGGTGACTGCATCCCATTTCACATCATGAGCACGGCATCTTTTACTGTGAAGTAGCTAAATATCCAGGAATACAAAGACAACCACAGGACTCATGGATTTGGACAGTGTGTGTGTCAAGAGGTTGGATTTGTGTGTGTCATCTTGAAGCAAACAATAGCCGCTACAGACAAAACTCAGACATTATTTCATCAGTGGTCAGTCAGGTCAGTGATTTCGGATCAGCTTAAATCCCATAATCCCTCTGTAGAGGAATAATAGCAGCAAGTGGAAGCAGCGCTATTGCAAGTGGATGCTCACTGTTCTTTGTTTCACCAAAGTTCCAAGTAAATCTGCCTGGCTTTGCTCTGGTATTCATCTTTTGAATATGGTTAGCCCAGCTTCTTCTGATTGGTTGAGAATGTGCAATAGCTGGAAGTATTGCTGTGCTGGTGACGATGACGGGCCAGGGTGCAATCATGGCCGATCGTGTGTTTCTCATTTCACCAGTACTGGAAAGTTAAACCGTGGTGTTTTCGGTGGTGGACTTGAACTTTACCCTTGCACCTTAAAGCAAGGACTCCAGGTATACTTGTTTACTTCCTGTCTCAAAACAAAGTAGATGTGACCATATTAAGCTACAATAGTGAGCAGTCACATTCAAGACATTACTAATGCATGCATTAATGCAGTTTTAATTGGCTTGCATTAGAATTCAGAGCCATCGTTTCCACAAATATGTCGCTGTCAAGCCAGGAACACATTTAAAACCCAATTATGAGCACAGTTTTGTTGCCATGTTTGATTTTCGAGAATGTGGAGAGTCTGCGGTGGTCGATGTACAAAGGGGCAGGTCAAGGTTGACAGTTGGAACATTTTATCTTGCAGTTTGCGGAGGTTTGAGTTTTCTGGCTTGAAATGTAATGTGACCGTGCAGTTGAGACACTTTATCTGATTCTCTTCAATGTTGGCGTTCTGAAAAAGATTCCTCCGGTGTGTTCGCCGCTCACGTGTGCTGCAGCAAGTGGTAGTTTGTGACACGTAATCATGACCCACATAAAACATGGTTTCTGTCTTCATTTCTCTTTGTTGGTAAAATGACCTAAAATTGAATAATTCTGGGAACTATGCAAATAGGCAAAGCAAATGACCATTATGATTATGCATCATTGAAATTCAGATGAAAAAGATGAAGCCCCTATTTTGTAACATCCATCAATATGGTAATTTTAACATTTACTCCCCCTGTTCTCCATTTCTTGGTTCTGTACTTTCTACTCTCTGAGACTTGAAAGCACTGCAGCTGCTTGAAAGTGCACAGCCATGAACCGCACACAGACACACACACACACATACACACACGCCGAGGCTGCGCACACAAACACACACTGCAGCAATGGAGTCATTCTATTTAGGTAAAGTCGCCTTTTTTCTCCTTACCTACTTATTCTGTTATTAACATTCCAAAAAATTAATCACCGAATTATCTTTGGCACGAAGTCTCATTTAATTTGCTCCAGGCGCTCCGGTCTCTAGACAATCCCTGATGCTCAACCGAAGTATGTATGCAAATAGCGGAGGAGTCTTTGTAATAATTAAAGAATATTCTTTTTTTAAAAAAGCAAAACACGCCATATCCATTAACGCTGCATCCTTTTTCTTTAAGCACATCGTCATCATAAAGTGAGCTGAGGAGATTGAGCAGTAACATTAACGAACACCAACAGATGTTTTGTCATTCTTTCGGGGGGGAATCTGCTATAATGGTTATCTATTTTGTTTCAACAGATTATAATCACTTTGAAGATTGATGTGTCCGCAATTGGGGAGATTGAGCCGAGTGTCGGGTTGTTTAAACGGCATTCATTCAGGGAGAAAAATGCGTGCGGCTCGGACAGATACATCCATACTTCGAAGGGTAAACATGTTAACCAAGTGAATAATGGAATAGTCATATCACTGTATGTGGCGTTATTAAGCTGCTGAATTTAGGGTTGGGCAGTACAATAGTGTCGAGATGAAAGAGATTTGCTTCTGTGGCGTTTATACCTTTTTTATATTCCTTTAATGCCTCTGTTTAGTGTCACAAATCAATGAGCTGGACTGTTTTATGGCCATATTAGATTTACAGATCTTTTGCATCTATGTGCTCATCACGTTGTATTTAATTAACTATGTTGACTCCACTGCCTAGTTATTGCATCTTTAACCTGTTAATCCATTGCATTTCCACAATATCATTACTGTTTATCATATAATTGATCACACTGTGATCTTTTGCAAGATATTTTATCTATATCTCTGACCCTTATTTGAAACACTACACAATGTCACCAATGTTAGAAGGGGTTGATAAATTAATAAAAAAAACACTTATTAGGGAAGCACTGCGTTCAATCACAATGAAAAATACTGCAAAAGGCAAATTTCAACGAATACCAATTAGCAGCATTATCATTAATTAAAGAGGTCTGATAATCAATTTATGTGTGACATCTAACAGAAAGCCAAATTGCAGATGCATCAGTAAAAGCAAAGAAAACAATGACTGTGAAAAAAAAAACAGTTTTCTATGATAGAGATGCATGTGCAAAAGAAAAGCCCACATTTCTGGTCAGAAGGACAAACACAACTGCTTTATAGTAGGAATGTTTTTTTTTTGGTGTGTTTTTTTGTTTTTGATAAGGCTAAAAACTAGAGTATTTTGTGCACGTAAATGTAATTAAAGTAACAACACATCTCTCAACATTTCTTCCTCTCAACCCAAAGGCTCATTTCTTCCTCTGCCAAAGACATCAATCTTTAAAAACAGGTCATAAATACATTCTTTCATTTTTGTAGATGTTGAAGATGCTACTCAAACAGGAGTGGTGGTTTTGTTGAGGGCTGCAGATGAATTCACATTGTAGCGAGTGTTTAAGGTGGCAGGAAGATGTTATATGTGGGATTGATTTAAAATGAACTTGTGTCCATGTTTGTCATAACTAAGTCATCCAGTTCAACAGTGTGGCTTCACTGATATGTTTTAGGCTGCAGGGGCAATTATTAATAGGCTCAATTCATTGTTGGGTTTTGTCTTTTCATGGGATTTCTTGACATTATGAGAAATAGAATATCCTCAACGTTGTCCTTTAGCGAAAAACAAAACAGAAACAAACACTTATGACCGACCATCAGGAATAAAATAGCCATATTACTAATTGGCATACAACCACATAGAAGTTTTTCATAAGCATTATTGTTATTTTGTCTACCTCCACAATGTGTTTTAGGAAATCTGGGTACCGTGGGCGAATAACTCCGAGGGGGTGTGGAGTAATTTTGAGTCATAAAGAGAGTTATGCTTATGCTTCAAGGAACAAAATCAGTAATATCTCCCTATTCATCAAAATAAAAGGACGAGGTGGAGAGCGCTGCTGGGAAAATTGTTGCAATGCTCTCTGCATCAACAAGACACGACTAGGTTTCTCCTCTTCAGCCTGACTAAAAATAAAGCTGAATTGCAGCCAGGGAAGGTCAGTATGGATTATGGAGCGCTGTGCTCCCCGTGGAAAAGAGTTGTTTGTTGTCCGTCCCAATGTCAGATCGAGAATCAGGAGGGAAAGTGCCTCTCTCAGCAGGTCCAGACTTCCTGTCAATGATAATCCGATGGAATGGCTGATCTGGGCCGGATGGACCGCGGCCAGCGTGGAAGAGACAAGCCGGAGAGTCTGGATGAAGCTCGT
Organism: Centropyge bicolor; assembly: GCA_037975185.1. Lineage (NCBI taxonomy): Eukaryota > Metazoa > Chordata > Actinopteri > Pomacanthidae > Centropyge > Centropyge bicolor. The sequence goes on from JBBMOC010000030.1 coordinate 4,815,754, forward strand.
GTAGTGCTCAGGAACTGTGCAGCCTGATAAAGCAAGTGGAAGGAATCGATTGTTTACACAGATTGTATGCTGGATGTGGCTGCTTTTAAAGTGTTTCAAAATAATGCAGTTAAGCGACAGAGCGTTCATTAGATCTACCGTATGTCTTTAATTAGATCTTTAAATTAAGCGATGTTCGGATTTCTCTGCAGCTAAGAGGATAAAGTAGCTCCAGCCCTTTTCATTCAGCTCAGGAAAGTAACACTTCTTCACTGCAGGACAGGAGCACATCAAATCTCTAGTGTGAAGTCTGAACCAACACCTATCGGCCTCTGAACATCACCTGGGAAGGTGATATTACTTATACATTCCCTCAGCTTGATTCTAGGCCGACCAGAGTTGTCGTAGGCTTCTATTAAGTTACCTGAGCCGAAGAAAAGAGAAGACTATTCACTGGGGGACATAAAATAACATGAATGGGAGCTTGGCAGAGATGGAGGTCACACCTGCGTTTGCTGACAGGACAGCATGTTCCACACTCGGGGCCATCGCATCCAGATGGTGAAGTCTCGTGGAGGTATGAGAGGCACGAGGTGCGGTCCAATTACTGGAGCTGCAGGGTAAATCTTCGACACCAATATGTTTTTAAATGGAGTCTGAGATCTGTCCGCGTGTTTTGTGGAATGAGCAACAACAACACCTGGCAGCTCAAACCTCTTTGCTTTCAAGAGTATCAGCACCCAGGCAAATGATCTTGATTACGCTGCCAACTAGAGGTGACAATGCACTTTCCACATCCCATGTAGCGGTGCACATCTGGGTGTAGTTACAACCACAACTGGCTGTGAGCAGGCATGTTGCTGGAGGTTCAACAGAGTGTAGCTTTCAACCCACAGTGCAACTAGCAAATATTTTCATTATTCATTCATTCTTTGATTCTGTTTTAAAATGATCAATTACTCCTTCAAATGTGACGTTCTGTCTGACCAATGGTCCAAATCTGTTTCAGCTAAGCACAGAAAAGAAGCAAATGTTAACGTTTAGGAAGCTGGAACCAATGACTATTTAGAATTTTTTTGCATTATTAAAGAACTCAAATGATAACTTGATCAAAATTGTTTTGCCAGTTAATTAATTGCTGTCTGTACAAGACTGACAACATTTGCGATAGTGAGGCTCTGTGCTCAGTCTTTAAGAAAAGACTAAAGACTCGGCTCTTCACTGAACAACTGAACACCTTGGCACTTGACAAACTCAATAAAACAAACAAAAAAAAGTATTAAAATAAATTGCATTGTTGTAATGTCTTCCCTTGTCACTGCCTATAGGTGCAGGCCCTATCTAACTTGAACTTTTTTATGGCACATCCAGGTTGTTTTCTCCTGACTAGATCCTTGCTTGTGTTGTATACACTCTCAGTTGTATGTCACTGTAGACAAATGCATCTGCTAAATGAAATCATAGATTAATTAATAACCTCACCACTGCTCCGAAAGCTTGATCAATTTCAGCTTTGTTAGTTGGTGAACAGCCGCTGATTCTCGATCTTCGCCAGACTCATCGTTTCAAATTTCCCAGTTATTCTCTGACAGCCTTGTTGAACATTGTGACATAAACCTTCACTTCACATTGCCTCTGCACAGCTCATACAAGCAGATCATGTGTAAAGAGCCTCAATCCTGAGCTCGAATGGCAAAGCGACTGCTCATCATCAGTTGATCTCATAGTCAAAAAAAAAAGCTGAGGTGCAGTCAGATGTTGCACCTGTTGTGGGAAGAGCTCTCAACCCACAGTGGGATGAATTGTCCTTTCAGCACCCCCTCCTTCAGGAAACTAGCTTTATATTCACAGACCTTCACGAAATGAGGCCCAGGAAATTCACAGCGCCGATGCTGAGATTGGAGGCTCATATAATTGTGCCGAATCTGAGGAGAACAAGTGAGTCATTGAATAAATTATGTGCTGAACACCCATCGCTCAACCAAATGAACACACACATGCACTTATCAAACTCACCCCATTTTGAAGACCGTTGCTCATCCTCGTCTTTATCACTTATGGTGAATTACTTGGCTTCTCAGCATGACAAAGCATTAATGTCCAGTGTTACCGACAGTGACGCCAAAGGTGACTCCACCCACTTGAGCTCTGTCTATTTAAGCAGCTGCAACCTATTTTCCTGCCGGGGGGAGGGGGGATGAGAGAGGGTGTGAGTGCGTCCTTGACTAATGCTAATGTGTGATTGATTGATGCATTAAGCAGATATCGTCTGTTCAATAACAACACAAAATGAAAAAGAATAAGGTGCCTTGTGTTTTTTTTTTGTACTTTATAATAGTTTGCAGTCGCTTGTGTTGTTGTTGTTTGTGAGCAGAATTGTAAAAGAGGTTTACCATACACACAATGTTGCTATACTGTAGAGCAGAACAAAGCAGCAGAGATGTTTAGTCCAGGGTCAATTTTCCACTTTGCAAATGTGCTTCATCTTCCCTGCCTTTCATAAACAGCTTCAACAGTGTGATTCATACTACTGTACAAGTGTGTTCCACCAGACGTCACACGAGATGTGAGCTTGATCCAAATTTGCTCATTTTCTCAGTTCCTCTTAGGTTCTGTCCCTCTGTAAATTCTGTTGTCACAGAATGGTAAATTGACTTATCATTTTAATTACTGTATCTGTGTTGCTTTAAGTCACTGTTCAGTTTTTATACCATTGTCAAGTTTTAAGTGAGTTGGAAGTTAATTTAATCTCTTATTATAAAAAAAAAATCATGCTTCATAGAAAAACAAATGTAGCTGAGTTGAGGCAACAAATGAATTATTCATAATGCCCTGCTTCTAGCTTGAGGTTGTAATGGTTATTCCCATAAAGCAGTGGTCAAATTAAAACCTGAGTAAGTGTGATTAGTCTTGACTAAATGATTCAGCACAGATTTCCAAGGTTTTTACATCAATATCGGACGATTCCACGCCTTGAAATGTAAAAGCACAGCGCCAACGTTCACTGCCGGGGCAGGTAGGAGTGTAACCTTAATGTAACTTGGAGCCTCATGCCAGAGACCAGAGCCTGTGTCCAGTCACTTTGCCCTAACCATGTGTTTTAGTGGCCTGACCCTAACTATACCTTGACTGTAGTTTGTTTAGCGTAACTGCACCATAGTTGCCCTACACAGTCAAAAGCAAGAATCTTAAGAACTTTGGCAGTGGATGTAAAAAAAAATGTTGTAACTGAACATATTTCGGATTTTGCAGATTCCTGTTAGACTGGAGTTCTAGTCTGGTGATGGTTGGTTTGGTTGAAATGAACAGCTGAGTTAACCAAAGGAAAATTTCTAAATTACCTTTTGTTGTCATGGATTGTTTACCTGCGTGCAAATAAAGTCTGCACAAACCTGATTGGTCAGTACTATTCAGACTACAAACACATTCATATGTAGATATCTGTTTAGAGAGATTACATTACTCTTTACAAAACCATGAATTTCACTGAATCGAATACAGATTTTACAAAAACTATGCAATGTGAAATATAAAATCTGTGATAATAAGCTTCAGGATGTAGCTACAATTGGAATGTGTAAGACTAACTAGCATTTTTTCCCATTTTGTAAAAACATTGGTTTTTAGAAAAATAACGCATCCTACATTGCATCATTAGAGGAGGAGATGGAAAAATAGATTCAGAACAAAGAGAAATCTGCTCCATAATAAAACAAATAAAAAATAAATTATGACATGCTCTGTTTTTCTTTTTACTGCAATATGCGAAGTAACTGTTCCCACTGTCATCAAACAAAGGCCCCCGGAAATCTGCTTTTGAGTTTGGTTGACTATCGTGAAGGTTTGTCGCCCTAATAGATCTGTTATATGGTGTCGACGTCATACATGATGGCAAAGAGGTCCAACGTTATGACAGCCAGCCTAACTCCACAGGACAGCCTTTACAATATTACCCATCACTTGTGATGAATGCTGAAATTACACTGACCCATGATGACCAGTCCTTTATGTCTGTCCTATTTGTGCGTTTGTATTTCCTCAGGTGGCAGCTTTAATTGTAGACCAAAGAGGGAAAAAAAAAAAACTTGTGTAAGGACAAAAGTTGAATCATTTCCGGAAAGCAGGCTATTAATTATGATGTGCTGTAATTGCAGATCTTTGGGGCAGGCCAATTATCAGATTGAAGTGAAAGCTGGCAGCCCGGGTCCCCTGTGTTTTGGAAATAACTGACACCACTAACTGCTAGATTGCCAGTGCTGCGACTCAGTCAGATCAGATCAGATCATATTCACCATAAATAGAGCCGAGGTCATGAGGAGGTATGAGGTCGGGAATGAACACACGGCATGTCAGGACATTTCAGGGAATTACGTGAACATCAAATCAATAGTTTGGTTCCTGTAGTTTGTGTTTTTCATTATTTTATTGATCATTGCACAGGTTGATGATGTCGCCATCTTTGTGTGAAGAAAGTTACGAGGTGAAACTTTCAGATAGGTTTCAGATATATATTTTAATTTGTGTTGTACATGTTATGCAGATCTTTAAATCCATCAGCTCAATCTTACACATATAGATACTTGGAAGCAGTCTCCGACATAAACTGAGCATTCAAATCAAAGAAATCACAATTGCTCAATATACAGTATACGTACAGGTTCTTCAGAAAAATCTTGTTTTTGATTTCCTCCCAATCATATTTTTGTTTGTGACTGTTTCACTCTTTAAAAAAATCGGTTTTTGGACTTTTCCATAAGTGTGTTAAAATGACCCGGAGAGATCCAGTATATCTCATAGTCCATGAACTCTTTTGCATATTGTTGGTACTAGAAGCTTAACAACACAAATATTTGCATTTCTTTAACTTCCCAAAACCTGACACAAACTTGGTTTTCAGAACATTGTTTGGTAGCAGATGGCTGCCTCATGCTGTGCTTTGACTGTTGTTAAATGAAAGCTTGAGTATGCACCCAGTTCATTATTTATTTTTCTATTCTAACTGTGATTTGATTGGCTTTTTAAAATAGCAAACAATGTATTTCTGGAAAACATAGAAACCTTGGCATGAAGTTCAGTTTATTTTGTGCTCTTCAGACTTAAACTGTGTCTTTTCCGTTCTCCCCCACATTTCCCAATTACAGTTCCTCTGCGTATCTTATCTGTTTTCCTTTAGTTATGCGGAAGCCTTTTCCCCCATGTGACCTGACTCAGGGTCTCGCTCACATAATCAATTGTCCTGAGTCAATTATTTATTAGTCAACAATTATTGCCACCTATTTAAAAGTTTGTAAAGTAAAAAAAGGCTGCATTGTTTGTCTGATTAATTTGCCGTTTGTCCTGGATTTCCTATCGAACGCATTAGTTAACACACACTGATCCCTTATGGGGGTCATCGCACAATCAAATAGTGCCACAGGCCCTCCTGTCCTTTACCGTTCCTGGTGGACACACATCAGTGACAGGGTGATGAGAGGGAGGCATGACTGCCCTTTCCTCTACATCTTTGTGACCTTTTTAAAATTTGGAAATAGTGCTTTGGGCTTTCAGTTGCCAAAGACGGGCCTGTGGTGCTGAGAACTGAGCCGGCCTCAAAGAAAATTATACAGCTCTTAAAAGAGAGGCCTTGGTGCTGCCTTTGACCGAGGAGATGATGGGTGTATTGAAACTGCTGGGAAAACAAACCGTGCTGTGAAAATACAAAATCCCCTTTAACAGCTGAACTGAATTTCGCGTTGGCCTTCTCTTCACTTTTCATGCAAATAAATATACTGTAAAATTTTGTTTTGCTGCAGATATTGTGCACGTTTTTACATTGTTCAAAAGAGTATGAAGCCTTTGAGAGTTTATGAAGACAGGAGTCGATATTTGAGAACTTGACTGAGTTTTCGAAATGTGTGTTTATTTGTTGTGGGTCTACAAATCGTCATCAATCATCTTTGGATACTAAAGATGATCATGGGCCTACTTTACAGGGCTCATGACGAGTCACATTAAAATGCTCATCATGGCAAATTAGATAGAAGTTGAGAGTGAAGGGTCCCTTGAAAATAATGACTTAAATATTCTTAACAAAACCTGTATTCTTCATCCCTTCTCTCTTTCTTTTATTCTAAACCAAAGGCTGCTTTTCAAGGGTTGACGGTGCTAATGACATTATGTGAATATCATGCATTCCAATGAAATGTTTACAAACCTCCTCTGATTATTGTGCATCGGCTATAAAACGGCACTGAATGAAAACAATGCATCGTAATTATGAATGAAGCAATCAGCCTCTGGGCTGTTCTCCTGTTTGTCTGGTGGCCTGCTGTGGCTAATCTACCTAATGCCTGGTCACCATTTGAAAACCTGGCATTGTTTGTGTAGCTGTAGCTAATCATTTATTTTATTATTTATTTATTTATTGGGGGCACCATCGTGGTGCTATGTTTGTGAACTAGCTTCCACTTTGAGAGAGTTAGTCAGGATTGAGTAACAGCGAACAACAATTGGTTAATTGCCTGTGTGGAAGTTGAAATTGATGCAGTATCATGAACCAACACACATGTTTGCACAGTCAATATTAGGGATTCATTGGGTGTTATCTTTTTGGTAATTATAATTCTGAAGTGTCAATGTCTAATATTTGATTTGACCCTATGGACTGCTGCTGTAAACACACCATCTAATCTCGACGCTGATGTTCAATTTTAGTGATGGAAGCCGTGCTTTCCCCGGCGGCTTACTTAAACACACTTGCCCTTTCAGCCCCACTTACCTAATAGCTGTCGGCACATTGATCAACCCCCATGCTGTCTGTCACCTCCCGTGTGCCAAACCCAAGCGCTGATGAGCTCGGACAGACAGCGTCTCTCGCGTGGCGGTCCTCGTAAGGTACCGGGATCTGTGACCTTTACGAGTTTGGACCGCAATTTACCGAAGATTAGCCGAGTCCAACATATAAATTATCCGGAGAAAGGGCAGTGGAATCAATTTCTCTTTAGTTTAGATATTACTGTATCTTCTGGGTGGAGAAGCAGTGGGACAGAACAGAAAACAATTATGAAGATTTAAAAGCAAAACAAGGAGGGAAATAAGCAAAACAGAGATAGAGAGACGTGACCTTTTTAGTTTGAAAAAAATATATAGTGGGTTCCTTTAAGAACTGCATACTCGCGAGTGATCATTATCCGCAATCGTTCAGAGCAGGAAAATTTGCTGTGGTTATTTGTATTTTTACATCATCTCTTCACTAAAATGCATTTTCTCTCATTATAGTTAGTTGAATATGGAGCTAAGAGCACAGGAATAGTTTCATGTCTCCTCTTGCGTCATGTCAACTCAGTGTGCTCCTCTCATGGGGCCTTGCTCTTTAAATCCTTCGGTTAGGTCTGGATATCAAGCATTGATATGCTCTCCCCGCTGGCACAATACTTTTTAAACCAATTAGGTGGCCATGCCTCCCAAGACATCACCATTGACAAGTAGCCAATGCAATTTCCATAACAGAGCGATTGGCACCCTCAAGGCTCGTCCCACAGAATTGGGTAAGGCGCTGCCATGCATCTCAGCCTTGTTCTCCATTTACTCGTTTGGAAAGTCACATCATCAACAAGCCAAAGACTTAAACGTCTCGAAAGATTAGACTCAGCAAAGTGTTCGGCTTTGATTGCCGATCTGTAGTAATGTCGTCAGTATAACTCATGACTGCCTTGATGCGTGTTGCTCCACCGGTGGTGTTTCTCAAGGACAATTACCAGTTTTCCCTCTTCTCCCGGCGTCTGAGAACACTGTGACCCCATATTACAGCAATGCAGTGAATCAGCTTTATTGGATTACCTCCCAACCTTGACCCAGGCTGTCTGAGGAGGAGGAGGAGACCATCTCAATGTGGGAACTCATCTCCCGCTAAACTGCTCCAGCATGACTCCATACTGCAGTAATGCATAAGATCCTTTGGACTCTCTGCCGGTTGTTTATGTTGACCTTTGATCGGGCTAAGTTGAGATAATGGATGTGAAAAACCTCCAAATGAGAGGACGCAGAAGAGTTATGTTACAGCGGACACACATTTAATCATTAGAGAGGATTAGTCATTGATATTAGTCACTATGTGCAAGCTGCGTTAGCTTAAATAATGTGGATATATTGATGCTTTAAGCTTGTCTGCATGGCCTAAAGCTTTAATGCATTTTTTTTTTTAATTGGGATGGCTAAAAATCTTGTTAAAAGCAAAATAATGACTCCCTGATGAATCATAAAATAAGTCTTCGTGAAATAAGAAAAGAATAAGAAAAGGGGGAAAAACTTTTTTGCTCCGGAAAATTATAAAAAAGTATGTTTTTTCAGAATGTTACTCCTATCGTTTATGTATATGTTTAACACGTCCTTCATCTTAGTTTAACATATTAGCATGCTAACATTTGCTAATACAAACTTCAGTAGCTCACCTCTTATGCACATACCTCTCCAATCTTTTTCTGCCACTCTGGGTAACTCCACTTCCTTGACGGCTCACTTGAGGTGTGGTGTCCTTTAAGGCTCAGTTCTTGGTAACCTTCAGCTTTCTGTATATATGCTGCCTGGTTATTCAAAATCTTAGCAGATTTTAGCAGATGAGCTAATCTCACAGCTAGGAATGAAAGGGGTGATATATGATGCAAACCTCTGTTTTGATGATCAAGTTAAAAATGATGTTCAGTCATGTTTCTTCCAATTCATGACAATCTCTGAAATTAGATTATTTTTATCAATTGCTGATCTATGAAAGTAGCGCAGTTCACTTTACACTGGTATAAGCCAAGGTTCCCTCTACCATCTCCATCTCCAGCTGGCTCCCTGTTAAATTTTGAATTGATTTTAACATTTTATTGCTTACTTTTAAGGCCATGAACGGCCTTGATCCTAATACATTTCTGATTTACTGACCTGGCCTCTCAACCATTAAGATGTGTGGATGAATCCCGCTGGTTACTCCTAGGTCACGGTTTGTGACAATGGTCCCCCGATAGTCCTCACACTATGGAACTCTCTGGATACTGAACTGAGACACAATGAGTCTCTGGCTTCTTTTAAATCTCTCTGTGAATGCATTTGGAAAGGTTTCATATATGTATTTATATATACTGTGTCTATCCCTACTTATATGATCTTCATTTATTGTCTTTACTTCCTCTTTTTTCTTCCTATTTTTCTTTTGCAAAAGACTTTGTAACATTGTTAAGAAAAGTACAATATAGTTTATTATTATTATTGGATGCAAAGTACAGCTGAGACTGATGGGTATGTCATCAGTATTTTATCATAAACCAAGGTATTGTACAATATAGACATGACCTGATGATGGCACAAAAGTTGAGGGATGACAAAAGATGTTACAGTACATCCTGAGGAGCATGTGAATGTCTGCACTAAATTTTGTGGTAGTTCATCCACTAGTTGTTGAAACAGTTCACTAAAAAACACAAGTTGCGGTGCACTATCCTTTAGGAATCATGAATGTTCATTGCAATCCTTCTAATACTTGTTATATTTCAATCTGGACCAAAGTGTAGGCATCGTCATCCCTAGAGCCTTGTGGCTAGCATGGCTAAAATCATGTTATATTGCATGTTAAAAAGCTTAAGAACCGTTGCTCTAAAGCAACAAAAAGGTGGCTTTATGTTTCATCCTATTTGGCGCACTTCACCATGTGCATTGATACTGTAAATGCCATAGCTGGTAGATGTCCTGTGCACAGTAGTGTGTAGTGTTCAGGTGCTGCCTGAGGCTGACACAGTTGTTTACACAGAGAAGGAGCTTTTGTAGTGAACGCTGAAAGCCTGATGATGTGTTGACCTCCAGGCTTTGTCACATTCTTCGACAGTGAATAGGTGGGTAGGTGTTATTAAGGGCACTTAAAAGACCCACTGCTTATTTACCAATCATATGTCATGTTGTGACATTTAAAAGGTGAAGGTTTGGCTGGGTTTATGCACAAAAACAACCTTGATTAGCTTTAGGGAAAGATCATAATTTGGGTTCAAATAAGCGCTTTGGCAAATACAGGGAAACATTGTGATTTGGGCTAAAATTACTGTTTCGTGAAGGTCAAGGAAGCTTAGTAGTTATGGTTACACTAATAACCATGTGGTTAAGGTTAGGGAACGATTGTGGTCGTGCTGAAAAACAATCACATGCGTGATTAGGCCAACAAAAACGTGTGTGACAAGGTGTGAATGAAAGTGTCTTAAATCTTATCTTGATTTAACTCTGATAAAACACCTGAATGAAATCGACACGTTAGCAAAGACTGTAAGCGCTCGACTTCAACATGAAACTAATTATCCACAGGACTCTTTATTCTCAGAACACAAGAAGCTTGAAACGTCTTCAGGCATCAACAGCAAAGTCCAGTTTCATGAGTCGACCCTTATTTGAATATTTATCCACAGAGAATATCAATGAAAGATGCTCAGCACTAGTGTTTTTTTCACAATACATTTGATTGTTAAAAAGGTCTGCAAGTGACAGGAAGAGGGAAAAATCCAGCACACACACACAGCCGGAGTCGTCCCTTTTGTCATGAATTGTCATGAAATGTCATGATTCAAACATACCTGTGCTTCTCCACGGTCACCGCTGCCCTTTAGAAAGCCAGCAACACGTTGCATTCACAGACTGAGACCACCACATGAATAGATGTCAAGAGATGTTATCACAAACATTTCAACCTTTCTGAAGTATCAAAAGCCTGCCTAAACATGTCTGAACATGCGGCTGAATTACTTAAGCCTGCCAGGACCCAACTGATGTCCTTGATGGGATGTGATGTCCATGTAATCAATCCCATATGGATGCCTCATGCTCCCAACACTCCCTGCATTGTAATGTCTATAGATATATAATCGGGCTGACACACACAGCGGGACAATGGGGAGATGAATGTGCACCATATGAAATTTTACATGCTTTGTCCTTTTTAAACATCTGCTTTGTGACAAAAGCTTTTCTTATCAGTAGTGGTTGCTGTGATAACACAGTGCTATGTGAAATCAGCCTATTGGTAAAACACTAAAGGGCCTTTTAAGGCAGCTTTTCTGTGAGTGATGTGAAAGAAACATTATTTAAAAGGGCAGAGAGAAGTATATTATTTTGAATAAGAGCGATCCATGAGCCAGGGGGGCGTGAAAAGAAAGCAGCAAAACTTCTTATTAAAGAATAAATTGGGATTAGTCAGTTCAGAAATGTCAAAGTGTCCTTGCTCGCTGCGTCCGTCATGTTCAAAATGTTCCAGTTCATAAAGCTCAGAAATCCTTGGCACACAAACATTGAGTTGATCCTGAGACAACTGCAGAAAGCCATCAAAACAGACATTTTCTAGTCACATAATCACTGAAAAAGAGCCTCACTTTAACACTGGTCAGGGCATGTCGTCTCGCGACTGACACAACACCGAAAAGCTCAATTGGAAATCATTTCAAAACAGCGGGAGGCTGCTGTAGCAGACTTCCAAGGCGGCAGCAGCGGCAAGAGCTGCTGCATCCACAGTCTCGGGCTCTTCAATTGAGTCTCTCTAGTCACGTAAGGTGCGTGGGCGAGTGAAGGCTCTGGTTTCTATGTCTTTGCCGGCCTGTCGGTTTCATCAGCGGGTGCACCGCTCTGTTACTCGACATCCTCCTCCAGAGAAGACACCTGCTGTTTTCATCTCGAAATCTCACGTCGGTCTGTGATCAATCACTCCCTGTCAAGAGAAAGCAATATTGATCCATAGCTGTAGTGTTTGGCTGCTCTGAGTGTGTCGGTTGCGCCGCAGCCCGCAGTACTCGAGTTGTTCTTCGTTTGCATGTGGCTTTCCTGTATCAATAACAGCAAAAAAAAATATCAGAGATTGTCATGCTTAGGCGCCGCAGCAGAAACTTTCAGGTTGCACAGAGGCTCAGATGTGGAAGAAGAAAGAAGAGAAAGTAAGTGTGGACGGTCCCTAAAGTGGGTGACTCGGTGCTGTCAGTGGCTAATCGCACTGTCAGCTACCATTACTGTTAAGGCGTCCATCTTGTCTCTGTATTCTGCTTTAGCCTGGGCGTTAAAGTGCTTCAATAAATGGACACAATTACACAAATCTGAGAGTTTTTACAAAAGTATCCTTTGAGAAAACTTTCCTACAATATTTGCAGCTTATGCCGCTCTCGCAGTGTTTTTGTTACTGTCAGTTTTTTCTGTGCATTACTCTACAGACTATGTCAGTTAATGTTCAAGTTAAGTTATAGCTTTTAAATTATGCTGCCATTAGCCCCTGTGGGGAAGTTTGTCCTGTGCAGTTGACCCTTCCTCGCTGTGTCGGAGCAGGGTGCAGCCACAGTGCAGCGCCACGGGAGCAACTTCAGCTGCGAAGCGAAGAGTCTTGGTCAAGGGCGAAGACGTAACATGCATGTCCTTAGGTTGGACACGTGGAGAACATAAAACCTCCATGCGGGCGACCTCATTGAGTTTAAACCCGAGGACCGTCTTGCTGTGAGGCCTGTCATAGACGCATATAAACGAGGATGAGGAGGATGTAGTAACAGTCTCCTGTGGGTGGTTGTGGTGTCATCGCAGTTGACAATCAGCGTTTTCATCTGTGTACATGCGTGTGAAAGAGAAATGGAGTGAAAGAGACGACATGCATGTAATGATTTTTGTCTTCTTTACTGACTAAGTCCATTATTTCTTTGATTGATGGATGAATCATTTGGTCTATAAAATGTCAGAAACTAGTAGAAATTGCTCATCACAGCCTCTCAGAGCTCAGGGCGGTGTTTACATTCTGCTCGTCTCGTCTGACCAACGCTCCAAAAATACCCCAAAAATGTTCAATTTATATTTAGATAAACAGAGAAAAGAAGCTGCATTTGAGAAGCCGAATATGAAATGTTTGGCATTTCTGACACAGTTAGCGGCACGGTCAACCACTTCAGTCGAATCTGAAATATGTCAGCTATTGGATGGATTAGCATGAAATGTGGTGCGTTCATGATCCCTTCAGTGCGTTTTGTGATCCCGTGACTTTTTGTTCACAGTCATTATCAAGTCAAAGTTTAGTTTGCGCAATAATTTGGATTATGACAACAGATGCTGAAAGTCTTTTATTGATGAGCAAACTGATATCAAAATTTTCCTAAGCTATCACTAAGCTAATCAGTTATTGATTACTCATTTTAACACATGCGTTGATGTTTGCATTTATGTATGTGATCTTTATTTATATGTAGGTTCACTGTCTAAATTATAAAACTTTTAATTAAATTTTACATTGCCATCTGGTCATACAACAAGTCAGTGCAGCTGATATAATACTTCAGTGTAATATCACAGTTTACCTTTCCCTTTAGGATCCTGCAAACATTTCCCCCTCAGCTTTAACGTTTTCTAACACTGATTGATGCACGGCTGTTAGAGACTGAAGTATCCTCAATTAGTTAAATCAGATCAACCGAACCCACTTTTTGAGGGGACCGTGTGTCAGATTCCTCTGCCCCTCACATGCCACATCAAAGCAACTCGCAAATAGATTCCTCCCCCAAATCCATGCAAATCAAACATGGCGGTTGTTGTTTGTCAGCGTGCCGACATTTGTGTGCTCTTATTAATCTCTGTAATTTCAACGGACATAAGTGGGGATGCTATCGTTTTTGTGTCACAGGCTGAGCGCTGGAACATTGGCTTATTGGTTATGGTTGAATTATTCATTTGAACCACAGGATTGCTGCTTGGCTACGTGGTCCATGTCAATGACTGTCGGCAGGCTGACGGGCCCAGTGCTGGGAAGGGAGTGATGACGGCACAGTGAAAATGATCCATGCTCTCTCAGCTAACTTTTCTTCATCAGCAGAAATGCTACACTTCTTTACCAGCAGGATGGATCTTGGCTCTGATCCAGCATTGCTTCTTTTTTTTTTTCGATCACCAACCATATTACACAATAAAACACTCTCAACATGCTCAGTTACCTGCTGATGAATCGATCCCTCCCGCTGCAGCAACATAGTAGGATGTCACAATGATGCATGTTTTGGTGGAATTGATCATCTCAAACACTAAAGCTAAGGCAATTTATGCCAACTGCTTGACAGTAGCATATATCCAAAGGTCTTCTTTGCACAGGAAAAGTTCCTGACAAGGTGAAACTGTCATTGTCTTTGAGATTAAACTTTGACTGTGCTGGTTTCTTTTCATACATTCTCTCTTTTGACAGCAGATATGCTAATGAGGAGGCTCGAGATTAAAAGGCAAAATTGTCTTTTTTGTCACAGTAACCTTTTATTGTTGGACCTACTTAATCATGAGAATATTACATTATTATGCTGCTTTCTAATGAGTCACCTTTAATAAAAGTTTTTAAGTTGTAAGTAATAATAAATCACTTACTGATGCTGTGCACTTCAGTTATAACCCATTAATAAAGACCAATATTTCAATAGTAGTCAAATAAAGTAGTAAAGAGTTTCTTACATTTTAACAACCCATCAAATCTGAATTTATCACTATTACTAAGTGATTAATAATGAGTTTTTACAATAATCAATCAAGTATGTAGCACATTTTAATGCAGTGTTAATAAATAGATATCACCTTCTTCAGACTGTTGCACATTTCCAGAAGTGGTCAAAAAGTCCAATGAAGAATTAATTGAAGATTTAGTTGAGGAGAAAAGTGCCACAGGAGCAAGAGGAACTGAAATGATTAATTGATTAGACAGTCGTCAGAAAATTATACTGGAACTGTTTTTGATTATCACAATTTGTTTATTTAAATTGCTAAAAATTCACAAGTTGCAGCCTCTTAAATATGAGAATTACCTGATTTTCTTCATCTTCAATTATAGAAATATGAATGTCTTTGACTGTGTTTTACATTGTATGGCAAAAGTTATTAATCAAGTATTGAGAAAATGACAAATAGAATAGATTAATTGATAGAGGATGTAATTGTCAGTTGCAGCTCTGGATTCTCCACCACCCAAAAGTTGTCCTCATACAAGTGATCAATTAAGCCAGTAAATAATTATTCCAGATTCATAACAACTTAAAACCCTCGTTAGAAATTGGTGCCTAATATCTTTTTGGCTACATCCGTTGCTCCAGCCTGGTTGTCATATATTTAGCCATCATTTGTGCACAGCCAGTTCTGTAATGGACGTCCACGTCGGTGCCAGACATGTTTGGCACCGTCGTGAGAGTTGACACGGAACTTTAATTCCATATGTTGACTAAGCCCGAGGATTGCTGGGCCCTTAAGCCCACCAATGATAATGCCAAATAAAATGTAATAGCCCGAGAGCCTATGATTCATGTCTTGATCCCTGCAGCTACATTAAACAAGCATTGATCGTCCCCAACGCCCACCCTAATCCTAATGCAAAAAATAAATACCGTGTAAATTCCCCCAGCAGATATTCCTCCGCTTTCTCTGGGAGCCTGTGCCGGGTGTGCGCGATCAATACATGCTTTTGGGTGTAAAATAACCTTTTGATGACCAGTGAGGAAATGCAAGCCATTCAGACCGTTTCTCACACACCCTTATTGATTTCCCCATCTGTGTTTTTTTTCTCCTTCTCCCTCCTCTCACCTCACTCCGACACGCCGCTGCCTCGGCCTCCTCTTTCTTCTGGCGTTCGGTGGAAATCCTCTTTCTTTACAGCACATGCGGAGCTGTGAGTGTAATTGCACATGTAGTTGTGAGTGTCGGCGCGGGGGGTGCTAGGTGCTGCTCCACCCCTTCTCTTTGCCTCGGTGGTTTTAAAGGTTAGTTTGGCCAGTTCGCTTCCCCTCTGCGGTGAGGAGAAATCTGTCCTGCTGTGCTTACTCAGCTGAGCAACCACGGCTACAGTAATTTTCTTCTCCTATTCAACACTTCTTTTTTTTTTGAGAAATGTTTCTTTGTTTGTATAAGTAGTGAGGAATATGCAGCTGTAGCTCATTTGCTTGTTAAGCAAATGTCAAACTGGGGGAAATGGCAAAAGCATTATTTAAGACAGGAGGAAGCTGGATATAAGAAAATGATTTTGATGAATGCAAATGCAGGTTGAGCCAAATTGGGTATTTTCTAAGAAAAGACACATCAGTCATTGGGATTTCCCCTCCCACAGTTTTAAAACTGTAAAAGTGAATTTCCCCACTGTGGGATGAATAAAGGTTTGTCTTATCTTTACATTCTTAAAATACACATATGTGTATCTGCATTTTTTTGGTTTTAAAAAGTTTCTGTCCATTTTTCTACTTTCCCATTTTTATTCAATGTGTTGCAAGGAAAAATCCACTTATTGCCTTTTAGAGATAATGATGTTTTACATTCTCTTAAAAATTCAGGACTCGCGCTAACATTTTGATCCTGTTCCCTCTGAAATTCCCTTAAGATACGTCCTGCATCCAAATATTTGAACCCGCGGTCCCCGCTTGTTCAATATATTTAATGAAATATGTTAATAAATCTCCCTTTTCCACCAGAGTAAGCAGCCCCTCTGCAGACTCAGCTTTCTTTGTGGACTTTGGCGCCGGCCAAATAAGATTTGTGCCCTACATGGTGGGCATTTACTTTGTCTGACGGCTTATTACCGTGCCCGTGTAGCAGCATAATCTACAATGGGATGGAAGGCTAAGACTAATTTGCTAGGTCGTTAGGTTAAGGGTAAATTTATCACAGGGGACGAGAGTCTATTGCAGATAAGCCAGTGAAAAATACAGATGATATAGAGTGAGTTGGGGAAAATTAAGTGTGAGAGAGAGGAATGTGAAAGGTTTGTATTGCAATTTGACACATTTGGAAATTAGTCTCATTGTTATTTTTGTGCTCTTGCATCAACAAGCACAGGCTCTTCTTAAATGCAGCTGCTCTTAAAATGACCACAGTGTCTTTGCACAGGATTATAGCAGATAATCGTATAATAAAATGCAAGTATTTATGGACCAAAATAACAGAATTATTCACAAGCAAGTGTGACTTAAAGCTGCCACTCATCACTTGGATGTGTTAGCGTACACGTGCCTGGGCCCCATTGTCCATGTTAGAGTCTATCAGCTATTGATTGGACACGTGAGGAGAGCATGAACCTTGGTTTTAGACAGGCAATGAAGATCTTAAGTGCTTCATGGTAAGTGGTGCTTATAGATTGTGCCATAATGTATGCAAGCTCCTGCTTTCATCCATTCCTGATCATTTGAGAATTATTTGTGTAGCGTACTTGTGACACAGCATATTACAGCTCGTGTACCTGAGAGCCCGTGCCGTACGTGGCTACGTGTCTGGGATTCTTTTAGCACGTTGGCGGGGGAGCTTGGCTCTCATCTCTTGGCGGAGCCATCCCTGCAGCAGCTGCTCCAAGACATCGTCATCACTCTCCCCGTAACGAGCCCAGGGTGAGATGGGAAGGTTGGGCGGTGAGGGTGGGGAGTGCCGCTCGGTGCTGAGGGAAAAACCCTGCAGTGACACAAGCTGTCTACGTGGGCACGTGTGAGCACCAGACTTTCTGAGACTCCTCAGGTGAGCCGAAGAAGTGTCCTCATTAATGGAGGTTTATAAAGTCTTAACTTTTACAGACTCAGATCTCTGCCTCTGTCTGATATTATATACTCGTCGTGTAGTTAAATGTCATGCAAACCTATGGTGATATACCGTCCTGATGATCTCATTGTCAGAGAGAAAATACAAGTGCAATTAATAAACCTTTAACAGTGTTTGACAATTTTGCCACAGCACATCATAATTTCATGCCCTCTATCCTCGAATCACTTCATAGCAGGCGATGACACCTAATCGGCCGCAATTGTTGTTAATCACTATAAAGATCCCCACAATTCCTTAACCGCCACGGCTTCTTTTCTTCCCCTCTTCTTCTGTTTCTAAGGGCCGAAGAACCTGGGCAGAGAAAAAGGCAATTAAGCTAATGCAGTATGGGTGTCATAAGGTTGTAGATATTTCAAGAGCAGAGCAATTTACCACTTGGAAAAAGAGGAGAGGGCTTGCATAAAACCTTCCACTCTCTCCCAGATTTATTATGCTTTTAGTTGTGTTATATGTGATATAATTAGCGGTAGGTGCCAATAAGGCTCGCGGCTCAAGGACGTGGTCATCGCCTGGCCATCTGTCATTAATTGCATTCTCTTGTTATGCGGCAGGCGGGCCGGCGAGCGGGCAGGCCCAAGGGGAAGAGTTGAGCTGTGTGTCACAAGGCACATCACACCACAGGTGTGGATTGAACATTTATGTCACTGTGGATCTGTGCTTTAGTGGGTAAAAAATAGGACGGTGGACGTGTCCTAGAAACAGTTTGAAGTTTTGGAACTGAGCTGTGCATGTTGAACTTTTTTGAGGAATTTATTTGTTGGATTCAAGAGGAGTTGAGAATTTATTCTTGCAAAGAATGTGCAGGGCTAAAATCTTATCATCATGAGTGGCTTTTTTTTTTTTTACATAAAAGAATAATGCTTTCCACAAAACCCCATTATGGGACAGTAAGAGCCTGTCCAATTTAGAAATGTGACATTGTGATACAGCAGCCCATTATTGCCTTATCAACTCATTTGGCTGTGTCATCTTCATTAAGAAGCAAATGGGTGCAGAACTGCAGAGGGCAGCAATGATATGTACAAGAAAGGCCCCCCCATCCACCCACCCACCCAAGTGCCACACTATATGTGAAAAGGGAGGGGAGAGCTGACGGCAAATTCTCCCATAGTGCTCACACACAGCAGCAGCACGCATGACTTATGTGTGCAGAGCAGCCAAGCTGGCTCTTAATCTACTCTTTTTAATCAAGAATCTGGGGCTGGCTTTGCTTTATGGGTTTCATTTCATGGGCTTTACATTAGCGTGTAGTCTGATCTCTGAGTGAAAACAGGACATCACAACAAGCAGAGAATACAAAGCGCCTGATCTCATTTTTTGCCCGCCGCAGTAATGGACATGTTTCTTTTCGTTTCTGGAGAACGCGGCTGATATTGGTGTTCCTAGTGCTTTTTAACAGCTTGTTTCTATGCCCCAGCGGCATGACAGTAACACCCTTTATCAAGAGCTGTTAAGGTGCACTGTGAAAATTTAAAAGCAGGTGTGAAAAGCTTCTTATAGGTCAAATAAACCCGGTCTCAGGCTGATGTGGTCGACTCGGTCTTTTAATTCAAAACTGAGTACAGTCAGCTTAGCCACAGCCAAGGAATATAATATCTGATGATGACGCCATCAGCAGTACGTACAGTACATTACATTCAAGAAAACACTGCAATAATATTACTTTCATGAATACTAATATTCCTTTTAGTTAGGTTTTTGTCACTTTTGCGCAAAAGTATTCAAAAATCCCACCATTAAACGCCATAAACCAAATATTCCTATTCAACTGCTAATGCTAACACAGTTAATTGATTGATCCTGCAGTCATAGTGCAGATGGACAGATCTCGCTCAGCGAGCTACAACTGTAAAAGAAAATGCACAAAATAAATAGTAGCTGCTATAGATTGCAGTGCACGAACATCGTGTACTCGTGTTCGTCCACACCCTCCAACAGTGTGTCACTGATGTTTACAAGCTTAATGGGATTTGATCTAAATTTAGAGGGATCATGTCTCGCTTGTATTTAAAATTTGGATGGCAGATACCTGGGCAAATTGCTACTTTGCGTAGCTTTCTGACAATGTGTCATGACAAGGAAGACTCACTGCTGCCAAGAAGGACACAAGACTTGGGGTCTATTTTGGGGGAACGGGGAGGGGAACGGCACCATGTCCCCCTCTCATCAGCCGGTGCGAGTAAAAGCAAGATGGCACCCCGCGGCGTTGTTGAAGGACAGGTGGGGAGATGAGTTCCTGACACACTTTGGCATGTGTGCGCAAAATCGCCCGTCACGTCAGCGCTTGACAGTGTTCATTTTGTCGGAGAGGGTTTGACTTGACAGGTTGGCAGAGATGCAAATGATCATTTCCCGCGTCTCTTTTCCGGTGCCATGAAAGCCAAAGGTTGGCAGGCGAAAGTTGCTTAAGCATTCATGGCTGTAAGACGGGATGTCTGGCCCATCTTTGGGTGGGTTGACGGACTTGTGATTGACAGATTTTTATGACTGAACTGGCAGAGTGCATGCAAACAAATAGACAAGGTCAAAGTCAACATGTTTGAAATCTTGGAGGTCTGGTGAAAATGGGAATCCTGCTGTTTTGATTGGCTCTGCATCAAGCGCAAATGCTGTTTGTTTACCTCAGTCTTCTAATTACGAATGACTTCAATAAATGTGCAAATGGGTTAATTTGAGACATCTTGAGATTTGTACAAGGTTTTTGTTTAAGGGTGTGCAGAAGAATAGGCACAGAAATGGCTCGCTGATGGGCTGGGGAATAGCAGGGATACACCATCTGGCCTTTTCTGCATATTCTTTCCATTTGAATTGCAGATTGGAGGTGGACGGAAATTTTGGAATCGGAGCGGCGACAGACTTCACAGGGAAATGACCAAAGCAGATAACAACAAACAGTTTGAAGCCGATCGTTTTAGTGAACAATAATGACAACAGAGGCTGAATTAAGAACACGTGACCTCATTTTGAACAACGTGTATTTACTTGTTGCCTTGATGTGCAGGAGCAAATGAAAAGAGTTATCATTGTTGTACATGGGTTAGTGCTCATGAGGAGAGTACATAAACACTGTGGTAGTAATGCAATGCAGTATTTTAACTACTGAGGTACAGTAGATCCAGAAGGTGATTAGCCGACCTTAAGAAAGATACTGAAAGCAGAGGGAAACAACTCGAAAAAACGAGACTGAAACCAGAAAAGTCATCACCTATAAAACTCATGACTTAGCAAGATTTACCTTTTTTAATATTTAATGTGTATACAAGTATGTTTTAGTACATACAAATTAGTGAGCTTTGAGATGTCGAGTCTTGTCATCAAACTCTAGCCAAGAAACCAAACATGCTTATTTTCAAAATATGTCACAGAAGGATTTTTTTTCTCAATGTCCACTTGCAAGATTCTTCTTTCAACTACATCTCATGGTCTTCCTCAGTAAATGGCTCAGTTGTCAAGCCCCCAGGAAGTGTGTGATCTGGTCATGTGATGCCAGGTGGTCATACAGAGGAATGTTGTAACCCCTGTTTCTGTTCAACTGTGGTCTGGTGTTGAATGGCAGAGATTCTTTTATCAAACTAGTATTTTTAAGTTCAAGATTTCTGGTTGCAAAATCCCACTTTCAAATGTGCTGATTCATTTTCAGTGCGAGTATTGTCGATGCAATTTAATCAACCTCAAGTTTGTGCACCTCATTTCTGTGGTTATAAACTCCTTCATTTTATCATCGCCCTTAATTATTACAGCCATTTCATTCCCGGGGATTTTAGCCTGACATATTTTAGACGTGCGCAGACCCAAACACTCCCGTCATAGACAATTTCAAGGACTTTGTTTTACTTAACACCTTAAAAACGTCGGCCATAATGTGCAACTGTGGTCAATGTTTATGAACAACCATAAAGCCAAACTTAGTGTAGCGTCAAAGCCAAGCTATTATACAATAAAAGTTAATGTCCATGAAGAGAGGAGAAGAGAGGAGAGGACAACGCAATCATTAAACAGGAAGTTACTGCTGTGTCAGTCAAATGAACGCTGTGCATAATAAGAGCATTGTGGGGTTTCAGTGCCACGGTGAATGCGGCACAGAAACTGAAAACTGAACCGACAATAATGGGATTTGGTACAAAAGACAAACCTAAAGCACCTATTGTGATTTCTCCAAAGTAAAACACTTAATAACACCCCGAGGCATTGAGAAACAGATCTGTGGAGTAGTTTTGAGAGGGAGCCAGAATATATGAAACTCTCAAAACTTGGCCACTGACTCAGAGCAGACATAGGAAAAAATCAATAGCAGCAGATGCCCTATTTTCCCTTCGTCTTGAAAAAAAAAAAAAAAAGATACACTATATATATAAAAAAAATCCCTATCCTCAAAGGTTAATGCCTGTTCTCTCGGCCCATGTAGGAGCACTTGAGCCTGGGGACACGAGGTCTGATGGAGACGGGAACCGGGATGGAGTGCACATGTTCAGGAACATCTCTGGCATTTCATCCTCCTCTGGAAGTGATGCAATAGTGCCCTGACATTACTCAGCTTGGAGAAGATGAATCAGGTGCAGACAGCGGCTCGGCCACTATCTGGTTTTTGGGGCCATAAATGAGGATAGAGTGAGGATGTCAAGTGGGTTTAGATTATATATTTGGATTTTATGAAATACGTTAAAATCACTATAAACAAGAATTGAAATGCCGGGTGAAGGGAAGTCAGCTCGGATCAAAGTGCACTCCTGATTCCTTAATCAGTGGCCAACAGGCTCATTTATAAAACACTTCTTCACAGCATTATTCAGCACTGAATGCAGGCCGCCGAGAGAAAGGAAAATCCCTGTTGGGTCACAGAATATAAATCTTTTCTTGCCCTTGACCTAAAAGCTTTGCCGTATTTTAAGTTGCATGGTTTGAGAGGTTGAAGTAATAAGAGGTATTATCTGAATGAGTATCATTGGGTTCCAAGTGGGTTATGGCCACTTGATGTGGGTGGCTTTCAAGAGGCAACACTGTGAGAATGCGAGCGCGGCTGTACGCGTCAGGTGTCGGCGTTAACTGTTTCTTTGCTCCGGTTCAAGGTCCCTGCCACCGTACGCCTTCGTGTCGACAGTAGCTTCATCAAAAGAGCTTTGCATAACATAGTTGTTTGCCGATTACATAAAGCATTGCATCCCACACTTCCCAATGGCAGCTCCAGACCACCTACTTGTTAACAAATGCTTTGGGGGACGGCGCTTTTAAAAAGAGCAATTATTAGGCACCTTTCAAATGCAGGGAATTATAGTCTCTTGTTTAAGGCCATCAGCGTGTTATATTTCAGTCCTTTTGATTCTTTTGATTCTGTGAGCTTTCTGGACGGAGGGGAAGACAAAGGCGAGGTAGCAGGCTGACCTCAGAAAAGGACACACAGCTAGTTGCCACAGCAGATTACGCTTTATCACATTTAAAGGACTGGGACCTTGAAATAATGCACCTTTAATATAATTACCTGCCAATAGCGCAGGACGGGGAAAAAACACACATCTTGCGAGTGTCACGTCATATCTGGCCTGACCCTCGCTGAGCCACTTAGAATTTCTGCTGGCATAAAATCTTTTGTCCTGCTAAACTTGATTTTCTCGTGAATTGAGGACCTTAGGTGAAGGGAAGGCTTTTAATCCGAGACCGAACAGTTTAATTAAGTCGTTTCCTTATCGGTATTTTTTGATAAGGTGTGTGGAATTGGTTCAAAAGGTATATTGATTAAGGTCGGTATAGAGAGGTGATAATGCGGCTTATTTCAATTCTCAGCCCTTCTTAAGGAGTTTGGAAATCGTAGATATCGAGGATGAAAAATTATGTTATGAAATTATGTCTTAAGCCTTGTGTTTTAATTTTTAATTGCGGATAGTTGCTTTATTTGCACAAAACATTGTTTCCCTATGAACACTAATCTAAAGCTTGATATTCAGACAGAATTGCATTTCACTTTCCCATTTCACTAGCCTATTTTTAAACTGCTGTTACGTCTCTCTTTGAAGTTATAAACCTTAATTAATTTCATTATACCAGTCCTTATTTTTGATGCTATTTATGGTTGACATTTTTTCAGCAATAGCATTCTGTACTTGCCTCAAAACGTGCTGTCGTCAGTGTCGCTGGCGGGGTCCGCCTTTCCCGCAAATTCAAACTGTGTCCCCATGCATTTGCATTTTGTTGTTTGTTCCATGTGACCATGTTGGACGATGGTTTTCTTTCGTCTTTCTTTCACATGTGTTGTAATGAATCATTTGTTTGTTTGGGTGTGCTTTAAAAAGAGTAGTTTCTCTTCTTCTTTTGTATTTCTGACAGAGTAACCACTCAGGGCGGGTTTGCTGCCCCCAGCAGTCAATGTGTGTCAATTCAAATGAAACCCTGGAATCTGAATAATTAAAATGCATCGATAACAACACATGTCAGTAAATACATCTATTTTTATGTATACTAGCCAGTAAAACACCTTTCAAAGCTTCTTGATCCTAATGCACGTCTGAATTTCTAAACACAGTCTGCACAAGGTGAGTCCTCCAATGCTGATGCAGTCCTGCGAAACATTAGCTCCCTGCTGCCAACCTTCATGTATAAGCTATTTCTGTTCTTGTTGGGGTCAGCTGGATGTGTTTGCCCGGCCAGATTATAACTTGATTGGCTCCCCTT
The DNA here is from genome assembly GCA_037975185.1 of Centropyge bicolor. NCBI lineage: Eukaryota > Metazoa > Chordata > Actinopteri > Pomacanthidae > Centropyge > Centropyge bicolor. The sequence goes on from JBBMOC010000030.1 coordinate 4,839,955, forward strand.
GGTAATGACCTGCATTAGCTCCATTATTGGAAACTATAAAACTCAGCAGAGAATGGGACTGAATCTTGTTAATATCAATTTCCTTAATGTTAAAAGCACTGAGGTAGCTATCTAAAGGGAGATGTAGCGGAGAGACAGATAGGGAAGGGGAAAGAAGATGTTCTGATGCACTGCAGCAAAGCCAATGCGTATCTAATCTGACACCTAGCACGACTGGCTAATGTCTTGGTCGGGCGTAAGTGGATCATTTCTGCCCTTAGAAAATTTTCCTTGGTGCAGTTTGAAAGTAAGAGAGTGAAAAATCCTCGTGCCTTCTTCGCTGAACTGTGCCCCCGTTTTCTCACTGTTCGTCTAATATTTTCTCTGTCTCCAGCTTTATTGATTTCGGATTACAGTCGCTTTATGTTTCCCTGCATCCCGCGCTTTGGTACAGTGAGATACCTCACAACGCTGCCTGGTGTAGTTTCCAGCTCATCAAGCCCAAGGGGTGTTTACGATCCTCTGTTGCACTGGTTCAAATGTCAACACAAATTCCCGAACACGACGCCGTTCTGCAGAGTATAGGCTGTTCTTATGCGAAACACGTTGATGCGGGAGGTGGGAGGAGACATCCATCACGCCTGTGCTTTGTCATGGCTGAAAGGGGAGTACGTCGCTGGGTGGAGCTTGTGTGTTAGGTTACCCTGCCGGCCGGTTGCACCATCATAATCTGCCTCTTTTATACCCCACAAGGTCGAGATAAACGAATCGCTATCTTTTTAACTATTTATAGATCCTCAGCTGTGAAGGTTAAAGTCTACTCGCCAACTTATTCTCCTCATGAAGCCGCTTTGACTTTGGAGTGAAGCGAGACTGAATGCTTCATCAAGAGAGTGACTCACCCCTTAATGCGCGCTTTCATATGTAAATGTTTGGCCAATATATCATTTAGGAAACGGTAACCACTCCTTTTAGTATTTGCCAGGCGAATCACATATATAGGAGGCGAGAGCCAACAATGCGGCGAGGCTGCGAGTCAACAATTACCCAACGGATGGTGGAAATGACAGGGTAGACGTCAGCCGCTCCCGTGTCCCCGCTCGCCACGATTGATGAGTTCATTTATCTCTCCCTGGCCTGTCTTCTGCCTTTTCGCCCCTCTGTTGCCATGAAAATGAATAGCCCCCGTAAAATGGAGAAATCATGCCCTGAAAAAAACCTGTCTTTACAATACCACAGAGGCATATTTATTTCATCTTAAAGGGGAGGTTTGAGGTCACCCTCCAGTCCTTCCCCAGTGACATTTTCCAACTTGACATTCTGTGACATTTCCAGTTAAATATTGCTGATATTCCTGCAGAGGAATTAAAAGCATGTCTAAAAGGGACACCAGCATTAAAGCTCTCTCTCTCTTTCTCTCTCTCTCTCTCTCGAGCCTCCTCCCTCACTTCTTCCCTCCCTCTCTGTCTCTTCGTCACGAACGCTCTGTTTCCCTCCTCTTCATGCAGCAACACAGGCTTACATGCACTACCTACTAAGTGTGGTTGACTTGCATCTCCAGGTATTAGAAGAAGTCATTTTAATCCAAAAGGATTACCAAAAATTCTATCACCAAGAATATGCAGGAGACAGACACAGTGAGTGTGTGACTGGAGACAGCTTATGATGCTATTTTGAGCTGAAATTCAAAGATTAAGATGCAGTAACATGCCTGGAAGCACACATGCAAGAGACAAATAGCCCTAACAAGTGTCCTACATGGTCGTATGGGAAAATGGACCAGATGGGAAATATGAAGAATTTAATTCACTCAGTGGTGCTAAATGTAGTTTCTATGCATTTGTATCATTTAAGCTTACAAATATGCAAATGTGATTGTTATGAATATGAAAACCTCCAAATTTACAGTTTGCATTATTTTTGCATCAATGTATGAATCATTTGCTCAATAAATCTGAGCTGATGTTTGATCAGAATGCCTTTTTAATTAATTAAAATGAACTAGGAAATAACATGATGCAATAAATGTCATACTAAATGACCCACAATCATAATGATAATAATATTCTCATATAACACCCTGAAAATGAATTTTTTTTGGAAGTCGTGCCACCTTTTGACGCCACAGTGACTTCCTGTTTACTTCCTATTGATTGATTCTGATTGGATGCCACCAGAGATGTTTCCTAACCAGTTGTTTACACATTAGTCATGTTAAGGTTCACATCAGGCAACAAGACTTACTGTAATAAATCACTAGTTTGAAGATGCTACTCAGAACTTAGGAAGGACATTAAACAGAAACCTAGTGATGGTTTGACAAATGGGTTGTGCAACCTAACTGGGGCCAAACTATATTGGTCCAATTCGTCAGTCACTGTAATTAAAAGTGCAGCGCTAATCAATGTTGACAATCACCTGTCAACCATAAGTCCTTTACTTCATTGCCTCCTCAGGGTTGCATGATTTAACCTGTCACTCACTTAGAGTTACATCAGTAAGACCTCTGCTGTTAGTGGCAATGTTTTGTGCTTACAAGGTGCTTTAAGTGTTTCCTATCAATTCATTAGACCATGAGATCTAATGCGCCACAGAATCCCTAAAAGCTTTTGCTGACATACTATCAACTGTCATTAATTTATTTTAACAAAGCACCTTTAAAGTTCAGTCATCGTGATTCACATCTTTTGCCCACATTAATATGTGAGCGTGAACTACTTCTCCCATTGTTGGAGAGTGAAGTTTGTACGTCATAACACATCAGTATATAATGTGTTTAAGTATTTTATGAAGGAGGAAGAAAAACACTCCTCCACATATCAGCTATTTAAAGTATCCCTCTTTGACTTTGTTTGGATTGTGATCATGACTGTTTATACAGTTCTCTTTTTTTTTTTTTTTTTTTTTTTTTTTACAAATGTCATGCTTTTATTTTCAGTCCTGTATTTAAAGAAGCTGAATCAAGAAATGTTTAGTTACAAATCTTTCAATCCAGGAAGCCACACTTGACATCGTTGGAGCAGTGATGTTTGAATAGTGATCTGTCAAAGAAAGTTTGACAATCATATTTTGTTATATATATGTGAGGATGAAAATGTGGGAGGGGAGATTTAAAAGTTAGTCCCTGCACTAATTGTGTATTTCCTTTGTTTGCCACTTGGAGGCGCTGCAACAAGCTGTAAAAATAACACTGACGTTTCACCAGAAAAAAGCCCTCATGATGATCTTGTTAGCAAAGAGTTGCCAATTGAAACATCCAGCATACACAAAACAACATTAGCATTTACTTGAGGTTGTGTTTAAAGCCCTGACGAATGTGAATCCAATATTGATTCTCCTTTTAGCTCTAATTTGGTTTCAGCCATCTCATGAGTTAACTATCATTAAAGATAGTTTAAAATTCCCCACCATGTTCACCAGCTAGTCACTAACTTTGTCTTTGTATTTTGGGTCTGAGAAGGTGGATACAGTGGTGCGATCAGAGCAGTGATAGCAACAGTTGTGAACCAAAACAATGAGCTTAAAAACACTAAAATGCCTCTTAGAGCTGAGCAGCTTTAAGCTTTAAATTAAGGGGTTGTGTTTTGGTAGCCATTTGGAAAGTTAACATGTTGCTTTCTTCCACACTGAGACTTGACTTTTGCCACTTTTTTTTTTGTCATTGTGCTCTTTTTGTCCTTGGTGGCAGAGCCGGGGCTCGGTATCCGGCTCCGACTGATTCATGTGCCACGTCTCCACTCCCCACGCATCATCTACACTCATCACAGAGAATCTCTCTGTAAATAATCCATGATAAATATGGTACTACACCCACCTATAAATCTTTGTCATTAAAGGCCTCGGGATTTCATTTTCTACTTCCATTGCCAACGAGATAATGATCAGCGCCTGGGGTTGCGGAGGAAAACCGTAAATGCACAGAATTTCAAGGCCCCTAAATAGTTTTATCGGCGGCTGGATGTTCACTTTGTAAACCCACAGCTCGAGTCTGCACCGTCAAGCATTTTAACATTTGGACGGAACCACGGGATCAGATCTGCGGCGGGAGATAGTAATTGATTGTAATCAAAATGTAAAGTAAGCCTGAGCCGTCTCGCTAATGGATTTAATAGTTTATTTGACTGGAGAGGTGAATCAATCTTAAGATATTGACCACGGGATCCTGAAGGATTAAGGACGGGCCAAGGGGTCGCAGGGCAGACCAGCGTGTTTGCTGCGAGGAGGCAAGTGCTTGGATAAAGTCCTGGGTTCTAAGCAGTTTAGCATATTGAATGGAAATTAACCTTCCTCTGAGGGAGAGCCCAAGACAAGCAAATCCTCTTTCATTTGTTAATTCATTCATTAGTCCAGGAATGACGAGACTACTAAAGACACTGTGATGCTCAGTTTGCAAAAGTTTGCCAAAGACAAAATTCCTTCAGTAACTTACAGGGAGCTGTTTACCACCTTCTGCAAGTAGGCCGTTATTAATATTGGATAGGTCTCATTTTGAAATGCAAACACGAAAAATTAAGTGTTTATAGCCTCGCTCTGGCTGAATAAAGGGCTTGCCATCAAAATTATGTGTGCTCTCTCCGTTGCCAGGTTCCACTGCGAATATTTCCTCAAGAATAATTCGGGATCAAGTGCCCGTGATGCTGACATTAGAAGCGCGGTGGTGATGGAGGTTGTCAGCGGTTAGCAGCCCTCGGTGGAGCGCAAACAATAACTTCTCTTGCAGACAGTGTCAGAACCAATCAATGGCACAATTAAAGAAAAAAAATGTCTAGTGAATAAAATATGAATTATGAGCACTCTCGGTCGTCGGCTTGCATCCCTGGGTGTATATGCATGTGGCGTATTTTCTCAGTAAATGGAGATAAACCACCAACCTATCTATTTACGTGCTGTTGACGCTGGCGCCCGACCATGCAATCAACACAGAGCACTCGCCTCAGTTTGCAAAATTAGAAGTGAAATTTTTGATTGTGCCATTAAAGAGGGCCCTCATTATGACTTGGCAAGGACAATTTGCATGCTCTATTCCACAGAATCTGAATGAGGCTCCAATCAATTATACTCATTATCCAGGCAACTGATTGGTATGTGGTCAGACACGCACCCTACCGAGGTGCCGCCGTGGTTACCGTGCAGGCTAACGACGCGCACACACGATAAACGAAGGGGGGAGAAAGAGAAAAAAAAAAAAAAGCTCCAACAGCTGGCCCTTTTCATACATGTGTGCAAACATGCTCGTCTCAGCACGCACACGCAAGACAAAGAAACAATGCATGTGTAACGCGTGATGATGCTGCCGTACCACCTTAATTAGCTGTTCAGAGCGTTTTAAGTGGGAGTTCTTTGTTTTGTTGTTTCTCACACCCAAAAATGTGCCAGGGCTCATATGCATATTGACAGTGATCATGACAAATGGTCGCCCTTCATTAAAACCTCTGTTCCATAATAGATGTTGATTTAATATGAGAAGGAGGCAGAGCAGTGTCGTTGGAATTATTATCACATCAAGAATATTTTCTGGTATTGATAAATTTGATTCCTTTTCCCACCGTTGACATTTTTGGCGGTGGCACTATTCTGCACATATGTTGACGCTGCTCTTTGACATACAGCATGGGCGTGTTTGTTGCTGTTGTAATGGCTGTTGATGCATCTCTGTGTTTGCAATACCGGTTTGTAATGTATTGGATAGAGCGATTAGTCGGTCGATAAAAAACAACTAATTAATACAATTGTGGAGTTGCCACATTTTTCTTTTTTTTGTGTAATTGTAAACTAATATTTTTGGGTTTTGGACTGTTGGTGAGGAAGGTGTAACTTCGGACTTTGGAATATGGTGGGCAAAAGATTTGTCTAGAAAATAATTGGTTGATTAATCAGTAATAAAAATAACAGTCAGTTGCAGCCCTGCCATTTTTAGTAGGCTACTTATGACAAACACCTGAGTCTGTCTGAATCTTCTGTAACTGACAAGGAAATAATAACATGGGCAGATGATGATATTACAAGTTTTTTGGGAGATAAAGATTTGTAAAATAATTAATCTGATACTAAAAGTTAAGAATAGTGTTCCACTATCATTCACTTCATTACATAAGACCATGCTCTTTAAGTAAGAAGCCAAAAATATACTTTAATAACTTTTACATTGTTGTCATTGTCAATAAAGAGTTGCACATAATTCTGCAAATCAGCCAGTGAAGATGCTAAAGACTATCAACATAAACTAAATAATTACAGTAATAGTTTGTAACCCTGGTCTCCTCATACTTTTCCATCACTCTTTTCTCCAGTGAATCTATTGCTGTCATAAGATCCACCACTCGTCAGTGCCTGAATCCCATTGGTCATCAGTGGATTTGTGGTCAAACTGTAATTTAGTTGAACCTTTGGCTGAAAACCAGCGTCGTTTCCACCACTATATATCTTCATTTAAAATAATGGCCATGTTGAGATCTAATCATAGCTAATTTGTATAGATCATATCATCATTATATGAGAAGCTGATAAAATATTGAACTGCTGTTGGCCAGATAATTTGATGTTCTTTATTTCTACTTTAACCTCCCTTCCTTCCACCACAACCCAGATAAAGGTTAAATGCAGTGAACAGCACGGGCAATAAGAGCGAGCTAATATAGTGTTTGTCCTCAATTTGAAATCATATAAGACAATATTATTTTTATCAGAGGGCTTATCAGGGAGTGATGTACTGTAACTGCTGGCAGATGTTAAAAAGGTTGCTCCCACCCACGCACTGTATCTGTATTGTAGATGAGAGAAAGTTTCACCCGCCGCCCAAGTTTAAATATTAATAATAACGTCAGCGACCTGTGTTTGTCTGAGTTTTTGTAGCTTCGGAGGAATCCCCCTGTGAGCCTCCCCTCACAGCCAGGAGAGGCGCTTTGTGAGCGCGGTGCCCACCGACACTTTGCCAACTTGAGGAATGCCTTGGCAGATCTTAGACAAGGCTTCCTTCTCCTCGTGGTAGCCTAACCGCGCTGCTCTCCTGCCACCGGCTCAGCTCGGCCGCAGGGCAATATTTGCTCTGAGTATCTCCAAGATCATGCTGCTATTGGCAGGTTAAATGACTGGACAACAGCCAAACGCATGATGGCACAAATCAGCTCGCCCCTCTGGCAAATATGCTTCTGAAGAGAGGCACAGCCGGGTGGAGGCTGCATGATAGTGTTTCTGGGAAAAAAAAAAAAAAAGCATGGTGGCCTCTGTAATCAATGCTGGATTAACCTCTCTCATCAGAGAGATATTTGCAGCCTCGATTTAAGCTACCGCCGCTCATGTTTTGTGCATTAAACCACAAATACCATGATTGCTTTGCCTATTTGTGCTCGTCTATAGAGAGTTGTTCTTGTTGACAGAGCTATTAGTCTGAGAGATACCACAAAATTCATCATAGTCACCCTGCGGTTGTTTCACAAATTCATCATTTCATTACTTTTCCACAGAGGGTGGGCAGCAGCGAGGGAGGAGGGGGCGGCGGCCGAGACGCCACGTTTGCGATAACATCAAATTCCCAGAAGAAAACAATAGTGCTCTGTGGTGTGCTGTGAGGCCGATCGGGCGTGGAGTGGAAATCAAATGTCCGGCGATCGCCAAAACAAGGGCAGGAATTAATATGTAAATTCCTGAGTGCTACCTAAAAAGGTTTTCATTACATCTTGATCAGAAAGCCATTTATCTCAAGGCTCTCAATAAGTCTGGCCCCCTAATCTGTCGGACAGATAATTAATATCTGCTTATTGAGTAAATGAAAGTCATTATCTTGATTTCCTTCAGATAATTTATCTGTCTGTGCTTCACAGTGAGGACACTTTACAGCGCGGGCCACTTTACCTCAGCAGGTATTAATTACAGTCTTAATATATGCTGTTAGGCTTTTTTGGCAAAGTCAGCTGTGAGGTCAAAGTGCTCTCCGCCACTTTACACAAACACCATTTAAACAATACATTAAGATCTGTACATATTCAGCAAAGACTCCCGACAGTCTGAAGCTATTTCTCCCCCTCTCGCGAACATGCATCGCCATCAAAACGCTCCTCTTTTCTTCTATCACAATGCCCTCACATCACTAAAAAGCCCACTCTCAAATGTAGATCACAACTCACAGCACACATCAGGACGAGGAACCATGGCAACAACATACATACATTGATCGCTACGTTCGCTGAATACATACGGGCAGTTAATAAACGGTTTGCTGCATTAACGCGGACATGAGAGAGAGGCTGTAATTTGGAAATGTGGTTTTAAATAATGGTATAATTACTGATTTTCCACATCTCTCATTTACATAATAAATGCAGCTATGGCCGCCTGGTATTTCGGAGCTCACACTCTAAATGTCACACACTGATGTGCATGAATGGTCACTGATTCAAATAATTTTGGACAACTTTAAAGCTGATATTGATGGAAACACTGCATAACAAATTTAATTGGTCGCTCGCAGTATATATGAATACAAGGCTAAATTATTGACACTGGACTTTTCATTTCAGTCTGATCTGATCCTGGATCTTTTGCAGCTTTGACTGTAAAGCAGGTCAAAGGAAATTCAGCATTTTTAGGGGAAATCACTTCGAAACATAAAATTCCAAAGGGAGAGAACAATCTCCATCTTTTCTCCCCTCATTTTTAAAAATTTTTTGCAGCCTCTCAGTTAAAGAGATTGTTTTTCTCTACTTTCTAATTTAAGCTTGAAAATATTCTCACACCAAACCAAGAGTTTAAATGTGTAACACTGTGTCTCTTTAACATGCATTTGTGCTTTTCTCCTGTGGGATTTGGCTCGGCAGCGACTCTGTATCCACCCCCTGCTGTGAGCCCTCAGGGGCCAGTGGAGTCTGTGGTGCTTATCGCCCAGGTGGACACCCAGCCGGAGAGCCAGCCTCGGCCTGAGCCGGGGTGCCCCCTCTGGCGAGCCACGGTCCGGGTGCCTTGGCTCGGCCGCTCCCTGTCGTCTGGCTCGGCGGGCGGTGCTCGCCGACGGGGGCCGTCCCTCTGCCCAGCGGAGGCAGGGGTGGAAATAAAAAGCAGCGTGACTTCTCATCTAATGGGCCGAGGCATTACAGTGAGATCGTGCAACCGATGGTGTTGTTCACACTTGTGCGAAAAGCCAAGCAAACATACAGTTGGTGGCTGGCAGGGCTGCGTGGGTTTTTCACGCCTCAGGCTTAAATTTAAACCCACTGTACAGTAGTAGCCATTGTAGCCGTCCTGCTTTTATTCTGCATCTGCCCTACATTAATGCTGCAGACAGTTCTTTGTTGCACGTTAGAAGCAAATCAATGCACAGTCGAATGAAACTCTCAAGTAAGTGGTGAGAAGCAAACTTGATTTTAGTTTTTTCAATCCACAAAATGCAGCAGTAGGAGCAGTATTAAACAATATGTAAAGATGTTTTTACAGTGTTTGCATGTGGAGGTTGAAGCTGTATTTATAGGCTCATATAGCAGGGTTACAGCAACTCTTACTTAAAGGAGCAGTTCAACAATTATTCCCTTTCATAACCACAGATAATAATAATCTATAATAATGCTAAACTAAGATGGCTTAAACTTGGCTGTAGCCTCATATTCAATAGACAGAAATGAGAGTGGTGTCAATCCTCTCATCAAGAAAACATCTCTGTCCAAAGTTCAAAAATTTCTAAAGCTAATCAACACGTTATATCTCATGTGTTCAATCCATACATAAAGAGAAGTAGAAATAAGTCCCTCTAAAACAAATGGTCATTTCTTTTTGTTTATGCAAATGAGAAACTAATCTGTGAGCTTCCGAGGTGCTGGCATTTTTGATTCTGTCTCCCTCTGCTTCCAGCCTTTATGCTCCGCTCCACAGGCCTACTTAAAACACAGACACATGACAGTGGCATCAATCGTCTCGCCTAACTCTCGGATAGAAAGCTAATAAGTGTTTTTTCCCCTAAAATGTCAAAATGTTCTATTAAAAATGCCAAGAAAAATAAAACTAACCACCGGCAAAAAACTGAAGCCCGTGTAATGTGAATGATAAATCTGCCCGAGAGCAAAAAGGCGAAGCTGAACCTGTCCAGCATTTTCTGTCAGTTAACCGTCTCTGTCCTGTCTCCAGAAGTCAAAACCTGAGAGATAACACAGATTTTGAAAAGAGGCAGTCAGGCTGTGTGAGAGAGAGAGAGAGGGTGAGATGGATGAAAAACCTGAGCAGAGATGCCTGTGTCTCTTTACAAAGCAGATGTTTGGCTTGTCTAATGTTGAGGAGCTCAGTGATATTTAGGATCTCCTCCATCCTGTCTGCCAGGCCCCTCAGGGATGAAGGGGCGGTGGGGGTTGGTAGCGATGGTGGGCAGCACTTGCTCGAGACTGACAGGAAGCTTTATCTCAACATCTCTGTCACTCACCCGCATTAGACCTTCCCTCTGCGTTGGGAGAGCTGTCATGCCACAGTTTGCCGCTCAACTCCTCTGCGCCCCGTCACCGTCACCGCCGCCGCCGCCGCCGCCTCCCCCCTTGTTACGTAACCTGCCACCCCTATCACAAAGACCCATCACAAACCCAAGGCCTCGCACACACACACACACACTGCACACACACATCCAGAGCGCCGCGGCTGGAATGAGATCTGACTGCTGTGAATGCTCGCAGTAAAGGGCGCTATAGAATATGTGGGTGAATGAGGTCCATTGCGGCGATAACACTGATCATACAGTGCTGGAGTCCAAAGCAATTTCCTCTTCTCTTCCCCAGCACCTCCGCCTCTGTATCGGACATAACATCCTGAGACGGCGGAGGTTGGTAGCCAGGATGCTGAATTTTTCATGAGGCAGGAAAGGTTAGATAAGATCCTCCCACGTATTGGAGATAGTGCACTTACAGATCTGTCTTTGGAGCCGAACGGTGAAAAAATAAATTTGAATGGCTCGGATTTTGAATGTGACCCCTTCGCTAAAAGAACACTCGGAGATGAAATGCGTCTGAGCTCTGAAAGTATTGAAGTGGCACGTCTGAGACAAAATGTTTTCTCCCTGCATTATGTTGCTCAGGTGGGTTCATAACTCATAATGAATTCAGTGCAAATCAACAGTTTGTCTTCAATCAAGTTGCAGATTTGTCACCTTAAATACTGCTCGTCTCTGCCGCCGATACTTCATGTTTTGGCAAGTTATATTTAAAACCTTCAGCGTTTCTTTACAGATTACCGACAATTACAATGGCTGTATAGCATAAATTAAATGCGCCTTTCTGATTAAAAAAGACACAATAAATAGCCACTTAGAATAAAAAAGGAGATGCAAGTCTGATTGTTGTGATTGTTATTGTAATTTTTTCATTTGCTCAGAAGAGGTCTGGAAATAAATATAAAATAATCACAAAGGAAATAATAAGGCAAACGCAACAATGTGATTGTGTGAGTAACACCATTGTTCCAGCAGTGGAAGGTTCTCGATCAAGAACCAGAAGTTTCATTTTGACTAAAGTGGCGAGAAACTGTAAGAATCGATTTAACCATCAGTTTCTTATTTAGATTTACTTAATTTACTTCATGTTATATTTACTGTGTCAACCAATGTGTTATAGTGTGTTTACAGGATTATTATGCAAAATGGTTCTTGTGTGTCATCATGTTTGATGACAGAGAAAAATGCCTCACTTTTAAAGCCGAAGCATCCCCATGGAGATGCTTCTGTTTTACTCAAGATGGTTTGTGGGGGAGAAAATTACAGGCTGAGAAACGACCACAAAGCCACACCAGGAGGAATCCAACACAGAGCTGGGAGCTTGATGGAGGGAAAGACTTGATGGTGGGTCTGGTAAATGCTCCCCCTGGGCCTTTTTTTTTTTCCGAGCGGAGACATCTACAAATATTTCCATAATCACTGAAAAGCCCAGTGACTGCCAGGCCCAAAGCCCAGATGTAGCAGACAACATGTTTGAGCTCTTAGTCGTAAAGGTCAGTAGCTGCTCCTCAAACATGGATAAAAAGCCACGCTGCCATTTCCAGGCGCGTGGTGAACCACAGGTTGTGGGGGGTTTTCTCGACAGGAATGAGCGTCTTTCTTTCTCTGTGGCAAGACATGATAACATCAGAAGGCTGGAGGAGTGTGAATGTTTTCACTCAAACTTCCCAGCAGTGTATAGAACTGTTTTTTTGGCGATGATTTCATGTAATTTGGCGAGTTTGTTTTGCTCCGAATCATTTAGTAGTTGTTGTGTTTGCATGCATCCAACCTCCTCATCTTGAGTACGAATCCTCCTGGTCACATTCAGCCGCCTCTCCTCCTTCCTGCCGTACAGTAGCCCACCTAATCGGCTCAGTCTCAGCTCCGACCTCTCACCGCCTCGCCGCCGGCCCTTCAATTGAGGACATGTTTTGACACGCAGGTCGGCGCTAAATAAAGCTTTGCGTGACACTAGCAATAATCAAGAAATGGCATTCCATTTGTGTTAAACTCTTGCTTGTTGAGCTGACCATTAACTGACTATGACTCACCACTTGTTTGGCGGCTCCGGTGACGTATGCCAACTCTTTTGCAAATAATGATTAAATTGCTTTTATTGGAGTAAGCTTTTCATGTTGCGGGATTAAAAAAAAAAAAAAAGTGACCTTTGAGTGCTTTTCAGAGTTGAAGAGTTGTCAAAGCATAATGTGGGAGGGTGAGTTGATGGGTATGTAATTTATGGGGATGAATTTGTTCTCGCATTTCTGCCGGCAGAAAAGTCCACAAATTGGAAACTTTATGAAAGCTATTCTTTCACGAGAAGTTTTCTCATGGTCCATTGGTAAGCAAATACTGTTGCATTTTTAATCGTTCTGTTGAACAATTCAGGATTATGTCGGAGAGAAAAAAAAAAATTCATGTCAGTTCAGTGCACAGAGCTTGTAACCTCAGCTCGTTTTACCATATTAAGGATCCCTTTGATAAGAGTAGGAACTGCCAAATCAAGGGCTGGTAAATATTCCAGGAGTGCAGGTATTCACCTCCTCTGACAACCAAGGACATGTTTAGTATAAGCAGGCGGGAGAGCCGGGCGAGAGTCCACACGGCTCGTTTCACGACCCCTACAAACGTGCTTTGATAAATATGTATGTGTTCGCAATGTTTTGTGCAGCCCGGCAAGGTTACTGTACAAAGGTGAGCATTTGTAAATCCAGGACGGACACAGGTCGTGTTGTTGCATGCGGCGATTAGACAATTTTTTTTTTCTCCCCCCACGTTGAATAAAGTGACCTCTGAGAGGGTGAAATCCTTTGCCACAGCCGATGCAGCCCGAGGGTATGGATGGGTTGTACATCGAGTGAGGCATCATCAGGAGCACATCGCCGTCTGCATTAGTGATAAGTAGCAGCTGTGTGTGTGTGCTGCTTTCAGCCAATCATGAGACACTGTTGATTAGTAATATGATCTTATGAAGCTCGCAGCAAGTGTTTCCTCCGAGCTGATGGGGTGGATTAACTACGGGATAAATTCACCATATATTCCAAATATATGGGTTTTTTTGCATCTAGTTTCTTACCCATAAATCTCTGACCTGATCTCTTATTTAGAACAGTGTACCAAACATTCAGGTACTGTCCGTCCCTGCGCCCAGTCAAAATGAAAAACATCGCCGGCGGTAGATTAGATCAGCTGCAGCTAATAAACAATGCGGCCGATGTGTCCGAAGGCCCAAATGAAACTGATGGCTGTCGTCCTCTCTCTGCAAGTCATCTGCGCTCGTAGATGACTTCGATCAGCGCGTCAGTTTTTTTCTACAATCATGACTCATGACTAGACAAGACAAACACAGCGGAGACTCTTTTTTTTGTCATTGCTGATAACCGCCGTGTCTTATTGCCTTCGACGTCACCGATGCCGTATTACACGCTGCTTGCAATGGAAGACGAGTGTGTGTTTCATCTTTGCGGCTGCTGTCACCTGTGCGCTGTTTTAAAAAAGTACAAATGCCATAAATAATTTAAAGTTCCTCCCGGCGGCCCCAATGTGGCGTCTTAAAATAGTCGTGTATTTAAAGTTTATTATAGTCAGTTTAAGAATGGTTTTGTGTGTGGACAGTCCTTCTTTCAGTGACTTCGGCTGTACATGGCCTTCTTAAGTCCCAAGGGGGTAATCACTACATTTCCCAGTGATGCCTGCTTGGCTAAGCAGTTTTAATACACAAATCAATTTTGCATTACCCCCTTCTGGCTGTGAGTGCTCATAGTGTGAGAGCCATGAAAAATTGATGGGCCTTAGCATGCAGATTGCAACCCCAGTGAATCTTAAATCTGGCCGTGCCTTTTTTTTATTTTTTTAACAAGATAATGTCAAAGGGGAGGGTTGACTGTTTGTTTTGCTTGTAAAACTGTTGTTCTACTTCTTTTTTTTTTTTTTTTTTTACTTGGGTTGAAAAGAGAGACAGCTGCTCCAGTGGAGAAGCAATGTTAAGAGGCACAGCATGAGAAAGTGTGATGGAAGGAAAAGCACAGAGAGTGAAAAAGTTTTCAGTAACCCCAAATGACACACACACACACACACACACACACACACACACACACACACACACACACACACAAAGACCCAGACAATATAAACAACTATTCTTCTCCGTGTTAAAATGTCTTGAATATGATGACCAGTATCTTAAAGAGCAATTGTTTTGCCACAGCAATTATATTGTGTCATTTAGCGAGCCGCTCTGTATTTGACCAGCTGATGACTTGACTGCTGAAAGAAATTATAGCGCCCATAATTAGCTTTCACTATGAAATGAAGCTATCACGGGAGAGAATGAGGAAATTTCACACTTTGGAAATTAGATTTTGCAAGGTGCTTGGTCGATGTCCTTGAGTATAGGCACATCAAAAGCCTTTTTCTTCCGCTCGCACTCGGGCCTTTCTTTGACAAATACAGACAAAAATCTGCAATGAACAGCAAATTGAACAGCAAAGAGGCGTTTTGAGGGTCTAACTGCCACATTTGTTAATGTAATGATTTCTCTCCAGTCCCACAATGCGGGAGACGTCTTCATTTATTCATCGCTGTTGAAATTGGCAGCTTCGGTAATCACAACAGTCTCTTTCAAGCGTGGCTTTGACGTTTTATGATGTGAAATTTTCACTTTAAATTAACATTAAAGTTACTTAGTATGCTATCAGTGCTTTTTGTCAAACAGTGAATTTCCAAAATAGTTTCTTTAGAGGTGCCCTCGGGAGTTTTGTTGGTCCTCACCCAGATGCAGTTTGCATATGTTTGAGGCCTAACGTTGTAGTTGCATTTTCTTCCTGTAATATTTATGAAAGTATATGAAACTGGCAGCAGGAACGTGTTTTGTGTCGCCGCCCTTGCTGCATCCTTGTGCACGTGCACCCCTGATAAAAACATTGCTTCATTGCACCGATAGTGGTCAGACGCTCCAGGGTGCCTTTAATGTGCAAGATATGTGTCGTATTTGCATAAAGCCAACAGAGACAAAAAACATGCATCATGTCCAAATCTGTGCTGTACCTTAACTGATGTACTTTGATGTGTGCACGGCTCAATACTTCCTTATCTGAAACCACAGTTAAAGAACAGTGACAATATCAGCACGTGGTTGTCTGTTCACAATGTAAATGTCAGAAGAAGGAGGTGGTATATGTTGAGAAAATGTAGAATATGTGGAGATAAGAAAACTGTACATGTAGTATAATTACTTCTACAGAGCTGGGTAGTCTGGTGTGGCTTGTATGGACGATGCAGGCAAGTTGCTTTTGTGCCATTTAATCTTTCTGAGGCGTGAGCTCTTTGGACAGGGTGCAATCAGCAGTCTAACATACAAACATGCTGACTTACATAAGGTTTATATTCTGAAGGTCTATATGTTGATTTGCAGCCCTTCAGCACACTGAAGGTCTGCCGTGGTAAAAATCCTGATTTGTGGTGCACACAAATCTAAAACTAGTACACCTGACTCCAAAAACAGGATGCTGCACGCCACAGTTTCTCTATGGAGAAGGGGGTTTGTTGCCATGACAATAGTAATGTCACTTCAGTGGCAGAGATGTTAAGATGGCGGGTGTGTTGCATTTCATATGCAGGTGCTATGCACAGAGGAAAAGTGATACAGATAATGGAATCAATTTCCTGTGATTTCTGAAGCAGAGAGCTTGCTGAGAAATAATAAAGGAATTAAATGAGCTGGCGCTAAACATCATCCACCGGTTACCGACGGCTATTTGACTTCAGATTGCTACTTAGCCGGTAGAATTGAAAAAAGCCAGACTTTGCTTTCTTTCATTATTCGCTGTGATTCCTCATGAGCTCGCTTTTTTTTTTTTTTTTTTTTTTTTCCCACTCATGAGCAAAACACACGAGAGGCTTCGGCATCTCTTTTCGGCCACATTTGAAAAGAGGAGCAGGTTTGCATGTTTGTAGACCGACTGAGAAGGAGACAGGCTTTTACCCTCAAGACAACAAACTGAACCGCCTTAAAACCTTGTGCTAGAGTAAAGATCTGTAATTGACTCCAGCACAGTGATAATGTTTCCCATTTAACGCATGGCCGACTCGCAGGTCTTATTATTGCACGTACAGTAGCAAGTAATCTGATCAGAGTGCTGCTGTATTTGGCTATCTGATAGTTGGTTGCAGGTCAATGACAACGATTTCTTCTTACCATCTGCCTGCTCAATACTAACATGCTTATCTTGTACTTTTGACCTGCTCGGCCTTGTGAGCGGAGTTGTCCCCAGAAAAACAAGCATCTGTCACTGATTAAATTTTCCATGGAAGGATAAATTCTCTAAAGGCGCGGTCGTACGCACTTTTTATTGAATCGGGTGTCAGCTCCGAGAGGTCATAGCATAACATATAGAAAGTGACAACTAAAAGTGATTTTCTATCAAAATCTTTTGGCCAGTATTCACAGAGACAAAGTACATACTTACTGCATCAGACTTATACCTTCATGACTTTCCATTTGTTCAGTATTTCTGCTTCACTGTCAGATAAGTTAAAGCTGCAGCTATAAATGTTTTCGTACTAAGAATGGACCAAATGACTGTGTGTATTGTGTGTATTGTGAAAGTGGTCGTCTGTAGTGTCAAACTCACAGAGAGCAACTTCTGGTCACATAGACAGTTAGCTACTAACTTGTGAAGGTAGTGGAGCATTCAACAGCTGTAGAGCCAGATATTTTTCTCAGGGGGTGGCAGGGACCAAAACAGAGCTAAAAGGCAAGTTAATGTTGAACTTGTCAGGTGACTAGAAACACAATAGAACTTAAATACCAATGTCGCTTTGTGTCATCTGTGTGTATTAGTTTAACACATGCAATATGTCATCATTATAAAATGATAATTTAAGCTGCTTTAAAGAAGATTATTTAACCTTTAAGCCAATGTAGATGTTGAATCATACAGATTTTTTCAGTGTAAGTCTGTCATGATAAGACACTAAATATTAGACTTTTCCTTGTGAAAATATGACCATTCAACCTCCTTTTTCCTGTCCACAGTCATCTTTGTCTGAACTGAACTTCATGAACTACATTCAAGCTCTCTTCTTGTTTATTCTTCTGTGCAACCTTTCCAGTAATTCCATTAACTATCTTCCAACTCCTTCATCAAGCCGATACACTGAGGCTGTAGTCTGCCGTGTTTTCTCATCACCAGCACTTTTCAATTATGTTTGCGGTATCTGAAAATAGCAGACTGAAAACTATCCACTTCCTCCGCCTCTCAGACCAAATCCTGCAAAAGACCATTTCGGGCTCTGCAATAAATTTAGCTCACCATTATGAAACAGCGACTCATTTGGCTGCAAGGTGGCTCGGTCTCCCATCGCTGGACAATCCCATTGATTCGACAGTCCTCTGAACATAATTTTAGACGTGTTGAAAGGGACATTAGCTGCCTGTGCAAGCTGTTCCAGGGAATATTGGTCCTCTACATCAAGTCAAAGAGGCTGGAGAGCCAAGAAATTCTCCCTCTGTCTGCTCAGTGACAGTGAGCCGTATTACAGCAACTTAATGCACAACGCTTGTTATGTTTCCTGCACACTCGCTCATGTCAAGATGTGACTGGTGTGACAATTAAATGCTTGACACTAAATGGCACCGTTGTACGTGAAATGTTTCCTTCATCGTTATTTTTTTGTTTTGTTTTGGTGCATGAATAATTTAAATGATTTTTTTGCCCCCTGTTGAATTGAGAAGTTTCAAAGCTTTTATGGTTTTAAAATTGATTTTTGGCGAAAGTTTTTTTTTTTTTTTTTTTTTTTTTCAGATCCTGTGTTTACTACATCAGTCAAAGATACAATAAATGTTAAAAAAAAAAAAAAATCCATCTTATATCATCCAATTGATTTGTACATCTGGGCCGGCCCGCCAGCAGAGGATATAATGGGCTTATAGTGTGCTTCATTGCATCGTCTGAGTCTGTAAGCCAGGGATCGTCTTCCACATCTTCATATATAACAGACTGCATTGTATGGATTGAACTTTCTATTTGTAACAAGCGCACTTGAACATGATTGACATATCAAAAGGGTGAATTGCATGTGCTTTAAATAAGCCTCATAGTTAGATGACATTTATCGACAGTGAAATGATGTTCTGTGTCTAAATGCACAATGAGGTAACAAATTCCTGAGTAGTTACCAAGAAAAGAGTGTAAGGAACAGACAAGGAACAGACAGCTACTTAATAAGCATTTTTCTTTTTTTTTTTTTTTTTTTATCGCAGTAGCTTCCTCAAAGTGGTTGCTAGTCCTCTTGGTTGTCCAGAATGATAATACAATTAAAAATGAGCCGACAAAATCAGTGGGAAAAGCAGCACAATCCAAACACAAACATCAGACAGTACTTTATTTTTTTTTATTCAAGGTTTTGCTAATGAAAATCAAAAAAATTGTACTCTACTCGAGATAAAGTAAAATGACTACAACTTTAAATTTGAAGGATAATGACAATTTGTATTTTCAGCAAACCTCATAAGAGCACCAAAATGTCAGTCTCTCAGTCCGTTCTGGCTTCCTCTTCCTGTCAGACAGATATTTAACTGGACAGTTTTGTGTAAGATGAGCAACATTTTCTTCCTGTTGCGACTAACTACAGAGTGATGTTGACAGACCTGGACCACAGCGAGGCTCCTCTGTCTCCATCAGATGGAACAAGAGCTCCTGGAAGAGCTGGACAGAGACAAGCAGCTTTCATAGCTGTTCAACAGGAAGGTCACATTCTGATGTTTGTCTCTGTTGTCCAACCAGGAGCAGAGGAGGATGTCCAAACTTTCCTTCAGTAGCTGCGATTTGTGTTTCAGAAGTTTGGTTTATGCATTTATGAAACACATGTCCAAAGGTTGGGCTTTTTGTGTGATGGTTCTGTTGGTTCAACAAAACTTTCAGACATTTCTGCCGCTGCTCCTGAACCATAAGCACGTAAATTACTAAAATAATATCTAATAATAAAAGTTCCAATTATGGCCACAGCTGCCTTTCATTACTTATTGATGAAACTGCAGTATATCTTTACTGACTCTTCAACAACACACTGTTAATCTGAGGCCTACATGCCCGTGTCCCAGTAGAAACTCAGCTGTTTGTACTGGACTTGTAACTAATGCTGAGGTAACCACGGAGCCTCTCTGGTAACACCTGCACTACATTTGGAAAAGAGGACACAAAAATAGTAACTAATATGTGGAAGAGTAATGATTAATTAGTGGTTATGGGCCACATTTAGCAGCTGATTCAGAATTAATTAAGGGGAAATTCATTATAAAAAAAAGTCAGTATGATTCACATTTGTAGGAAGTAATCACTAGACGTTGCTTCATTAATGTGGTATCAAGCAGTATGTTCTCAAGCAACTATATAATTCCTGATTACTTGTTAGCTGCTCATTAATGACCAGTTAGTTCCTGATTTGTTCCCAGTCATGCACTGGTAGCTACACATTTTGTGCACCTTTTTTTTGAGCAGATGAGATTGAACTTGCTATGAGACGAGAACATTTCAGAAACCATGACGACAGTGGGGATAACTCTTGTGTGTATGAGTTGAACTCTTGTGTGTATGAGTTGCACATGTGCTGCATTTCTATGGGCGTGGATGTCTGCCTGTTAGCGAGAAAGGGGAAGCAAGGGGGGGGGAGGAAAAATGGTGAAGGAGAATAGGAGAGATGTGAGTGGCCCATCTATGAAAGCGCCATTAAATTGTCAGTTATGATGGATGTTCCGCCTTTTCTGCATTAACTGGTACATTAGAAGTCATTAATTCTTCAGGATGTGCGCTGGAGATCAGAGCCTCCCAGGGGGTCTCACTGCCTTGATAAAGCAGGGGGGGGGGAGAGAGAGAGATGGAGGGAGAGATAAAGAGGGTGGAGTGCACCAGCTGAAAAAAAGAGAGAGATCCTTGCGGCGCGATGACCGTTTTTGATTTGGATGCCTGCTCGGTTTGTTTCGGCGGCCTTGAGCCTGATGCCAGAGTGACTCTTTCACAGGCTGTAATGGACATCCGAGTTTTGCTTTGTGGGAAAAAAAAGGCAGAAAACACAATTAGCAGTGTTTACAGGACATTTCTGGCAGCAGCCGATAAGTTACACTTTGTCTCCAACGGCTCTCAAATGTGCTTTTAAGGTCACATGGTATCCTATTGCCCTTTCCTTTAAGTTAGCTCCGCTTTCAAAAGGTCACATGAAACCTGCTTTTTTCCTCATTTTCTCATTACGCATTTTTATTATAGAGCAATATGTTGTGAGAAAACAGCAATTAGCTCACTTAGTTTCTCATAAGCCTCAGAGGTGGACACAGTGGAAGGAGTGCCGGAGTCGCCTCCCTCCTGACGTCCTTTGTAAATTGACAAACCAGAAAACAACATTTCACTGCCAATTAAACAACAATTACTGGACATGGCGCACTTTGATGGGTGACTTGGAATTGTTCACAACGCCGCTAATGTGTCTCTCTCTCCGTCTCCCACACACAGGCGCTCAGGGTTTCTCCGAGCGAGAACCTTGAAAGTCGACTAGAACTGAGCTCAAACATCACAAAAAGCAATAAGACGAAGCAAACAAATGGGGATTGAGCTCTTCTCTTGCCCGCCCCTCTGTAGACAAACTGAAAACTAAATAACCCCCCCCCCCCCCCCCGAGGATTTTGAAATTCTCCGGCTCATTGAGATTTTATATTTGTGACCTGCTTTTCACAAGGAGCAACCTCGCCATCTGTTGTGTTTAAATGCGGTAAACACGGGTCAACAAGGACAAATAGGGGAAGTTAGCGCCTCGTGCCGAGCTGAAACACAGCTCCCATCAGTGTCCCACAATCCCCCGGTTTTGTTCCAGTCGGCCATAACCGCCGCCAGGTATTTATCATGCCGTGACAGGAGGTCAGAGCCAAGTTGCACCACTATTGTTACCATCCACTGTATGTGCTGTCAAAGCTTCTGG
This sequence comes from Centropyge bicolor, assembly GCA_037975185.1. Taxonomy (NCBI): domain Eukaryota; kingdom Metazoa; phylum Chordata; class Actinopteri; family Pomacanthidae; genus Centropyge; species Centropyge bicolor. Next base: position 4,861,340 of record JBBMOC010000030.1, read on the forward strand.
GCTCAGGCCAGAGTTGCTTCTTCACTGGGTTTTTGATTAATGTGTCCGCTCATATTAAAACCCAGAGCTGAGTGGAAAGTGCTCTGAAGTTTCACAAAACTTCTTGACTGCAAGTATGAATGAAAGTCCAGGACTATCACACAACTGTTCTTCATTCACAGAAAGGTTTAAGTTTGCCTTCATCAGGGTGATGTTTGACTGGTAGTCATGTGACTTATGAATCAGCATCAGCCAATAAAATTGTTGTATTTACACTTATACTACTGTTTATGCATTATAGACAGGAAACTTGAAGAGAAATTAAATTATCATACAAAACATACAAATTTACAAAAATCAATGATGAGGCCAAACATTAACATACAGTCTTTGTCCTGTTTTCAGCTGAGTATGTGTCAAAAAACTTATCACATTCTTTTTTATTGATATTTTAGAGCATCCCAACTTCTTTGGAATCAGGGTTGTACAACATTACAACCTGCCAAAATACAATATTTCATCAAAGAGCAAAACAGCTAATACAATGTTTTTCAACCTCATTTTTCCAAACATGTTATATTTAATCCACATTCAGGTCAATCCACCGTTGACTTTAACTCTTTTAAATGAACTTGATTTTGTTCTCATTGATAAGGAAGTGGCCTCTACAAAGATGAGATTAAGTGTGGTTCATTCATATCCTTTTTTCTTTTGACTCTAGTGTCTTGCAGTTTTTCCAGCATGCCCTTTTCCACATGAACATATAAATCACACCGTTTGTGTTTCATGGAATCTCTCCTCTCACTTTTACCTGCATGCAGACGGTTTAAACAAGTTTATTATTTCAGCTCGGGTCATTAGCGAAGTTAGCGATTGAAAGTCAGCGACTGAAGATATTCAAATAAATCATGCAATCAAAGTGACATTTTTTCTTTTCATGACATTTTCTGTTTCAAATGAGAATAAGAACCGGGGGGGATGTGACCGTTATTCAAGTGAAAATAAAAACAGCTACATGTAATTTCATTTTTATTTGACAAAAATAAATAAATCACGACACAATTCAAATTCAAATGCAACAGCACATTTTCACTCTCAGACCTTGTAACATGTTTTCTGCCAGTTTTGAAAATTAAAATGTAAAGTCTGTTTCACATTCAGTTTCATTAAAATAATGGCAGGTTTAGATTTTGGAGTGTTTTTAGAAATTCATCGACACAAAAAAATCTAAGTTACATTGAATGTTATCAACTCAATATTGGCAGTTTTGGACTTTCACAGTATTTAAACAGCCGGGATTGTTAAAAATAGATGTTGGATTCGATTGATAAATTAATGTTTGATGGGTAAAGCAGCAGCAACATGGAGACCCAAGATGTTTCAATCCAAGTTTGATCTTCATCAGGCGATCAGATGAAAAGATTTTTGACTTGATCTTAATTCAGAACATTCTCTCTTAATCGTAATCGTTTGTCGCTGCCACGGAAATTACCATTAAAATCCCCCATCTTATAAACCGTGTGAGGCTTCAAACGCATCCAGTCACCGTCGCTCATTTTCACCAGTGATAACTGTCTCACTGAGTCACACTTTTACTTTTGCTCTCATCAGCAGAAAGCCATATGGTCCAGAGAGCTGAATGTTCCCACCTATTAAAATGTGTCAGAAATATTTCATGTCTAATACGCAGGCAGAATAAAAACTTATCCCCTGAACCGAGTTTGACTGCGTACCTCGTGCCGGTCTCTTCCCCGTCCCTCTCTGCCATCTTGAATCTGTCAAACCTGCAGTGTAGTAGCGGCGTGTGGAAGGAGAGGAGAGCCCTCCCACTGATTGTGTGTGTGTGTGTTTTTCCTTTATGGTTCTTGTCTGATGATGATCGTGGCTGACCTCGGGGGCGTTAAGCGTGCCGAACCTTCACTCCATTACTCCACTTCAATGCAGCCCACACATTTGGAGCACAGAGTTGAATGGAGAGGGGCTCTCCAAGCACTAAACCCTCCACTGAGCTGGCTGACCTGTGGCAGATTTCTCTCATCTCCCAAGACCCTCCTGGAATACACACTGGGCCTGACTAATTACTCTTAAAAACAAGTGGGATGTGGGTGGTTTGTAATTGGCAAGTGTCAGCATCCAGTGAAAGATCACTCGTCTTGAGGGCATGTGTGTCTGAGCCTCCCATTCATGTAGTCTCTCCTCAGCCGGCTGATTTCTATGCTGCTGCGCTTCCCCACTGTTTTGTTCCGCACACTGTGAATTTGTTTAAATCCCTAAGAATTTTGTGTGTATAATGCTGAAAAAGTATTCCAGAGATTGTTGAGAAAAAAAAATGCTTTCACGCCACATGAGCGTGAAAAAAGGGGACATTTTAATTACAATTACAACCTGTTACATTTATTCAGATAACACACACATAGAGAATAGGAAATGCATTGGTAGTTGTTTGAACTGGCTGCAAATTGGCCCGCCAGCGTGGCCGAGCACTGTGGAAAACAAGCTCAACATCGAGCCGTGGTGTGATCTCAAAGTGAGTGGGTGGGATTCCATACATTACAAGTGGCATTTCCACTGACAGGAGGCAGCCAGAATAAGGCCACTTTGCTTCCAATCCAACAGTAGCCACATAGCCTCTGAGCACATTACACCACGTTAGAGTAAACTGGACATTTCTTCTTTGCCTTTTTTTTTGCATAATGACTGATAATTATTTTGTGAGTCAGAGAGTGATGCATCCACCTGCAGATGTTTGAGCTGGAATTCCTGCGCAGTAATTCAACAGCACAGCTCCTGTGGGAGCTTCTTTGTTTGCTCTGTATGAGTGGAAGTTGTTTTACTTGGTATGACAAGGACTCGTATTGACGTTCGCAGAAAGCCGCTGCCTGAGAATGTGGGCCACCATCCGTAGAAAATGTGAAATCCGTTTCCCCTCGCCGCGGAGCCGAGCGCTGCTGTTTAAGTCAGTGTTCATCTGTTCATCTTTCTCAATAAAGCCGCGCGTCCGATACCCTTTTCAGGGGAGGTGTAATTACAGCTCATTCAGGGTGATTATGCAGGGGCGCAAGATGGCAGGCAAATAATAAAGGAGATTTCACTTTAGCTGTCACATGTCATCCCGCTGAATGACAAAGGAAAACACAAAAAGGAGGAGAACTCGGTTTTCAAAAGACGTATATGAGATACGGCAAGTACATCAAGAACGACCTTAAACTTTTAAAGGAAAAGATATTGGAAATGAAATTATGAACTGTCACGGGCGAAAGTAGTAAGTCATTTCCTTTTCCCCCGTGGCCATTCATGGCCTTTGCAGTGCCTCTAATATTAGAAAATATTACTGCAAGAATTATTTTCTGACATTCAAACATTATTGCTTCCAACAGGACGTGTGTGTTGCTGCCGCCTTGTTCGTTTGGATACTTGGCAAGTTTGACAGATAGAGAGCGAGAGAGAGAGAGAGAGAGAGAGAGACGCTGTCGGGGACGGTGGAGGCTTGTTGTTGTTTTAAGGTACTGAACCCACGCTGTCCTACTGGCCTAACTCCGTGCAGCTTCTTGGACAGACCATAAATGTATCAATAATTAAGTGTCTCACTAAAAAGGCTGGGGTGTAGGGGCATTAAAAATTTTATGGCTTGTCATTATGCCCCCCCCTCCTCAACATCACCACCACAACTCACCTCCCACTTTTTCCCCCCCTCCTCAGCAGCGTCTCTCTCTTCCTCTCCAGCAGGAAGCGCCGCGATATGGAGACGTCTCTGAGGAGCTGAGTATTCCCACCACGCCTCAGCCCCTGCCCTCGGCTTCACAGGAGCTCTTACAGATTATCAGCTGCCGAGCACCACGAGGAAGCGACGCGCATTAATTGACTTTGGAATATTTTGATAAGATGTTGGGGAATCGGTATCTTTGAGTTTGATTTGTCGTTGGCACAAACTCTAACTGCTGTTAGTTCAAGATTAGAGTTCAAGATTTTGTGACATCACAAGTTTGGAAGCAAGTCATGTGGTGTGTTCTTACACTACCATACTATTCCATAAGCCAATACATATAATGTCAAACACAGTATGCAAAAAAAATACCAGGATGTGTTACTGCATCCGGTCGGGTTGTGCAGTTTGCCATCGTGCTTTTCTGTCTATTCTGACCCCCCGCGAAAAAATACGTCACATCGACTGAGCCGGAGCACAGACGGATGACAGCTCATTGACAGATGACAGAAGCCGCAATTACACATTGACAGTGCATTCAAGCGTTAGGACTGCATATTTTCTGCGACTCGCGTGTATAATTAATACATCAGATTTCGCGCTGCAGACTGTGATGGATGTATGAGCAAGGGGGTCAAAGTTCAATGTTGTGACTAAGTAGTTTGAACCGATTGCATATATACATCATGCAACAGGATGAACTTTGTAATATGCCCAGTGTGCAGCTTAGAGAAGTGTGACGTGGAGGCACATATACACTGAGAGCAGAACAATGAGGGAACCGTGGTTTATTGATTTTTATTGTCAAAAAAAATGGATCAGACAAATTATTATTCAAAGCAGAATATTTTTAAGTTTTATAATGTATAAAAATATGGTGCAGGCCTACAGTGCTTTAAAGCAGTCAGTCTGCTGCCTTTAAATGTCCAAATTCACTGTAAGGTTTTGAAGATGTTATATTAAAATTGGCAGGTGCTAAAAGTCTTCAACTCACATTAGAGTTAGACTCTGTTTTATTTAACCAAAGACAATAGGTGACTGTAGCTTAGGACGTAGAGCCGGTCGTCCTCTGATCACAAGGTTGGAGGGTCAGTCACTCTGTCCTACTGTTCACATGGCCGATCTTAAATCATTTTGTCTGTGAAGGTAGACATGTGCAATCCATTTAGCATTTAAAGTAGTTTAAAGACCAACAATACTACAATTATTTTATTAGTATTTTTTATTTTACTGCTTGGATTTATTTTTGATTTTCACCACTAATTTCAAGTTTTGTTTTGTTTTTTTAAAAACTGAGCTGTCATTAATTTTTCAAATACTTTAATTTTCAGAAGTAACGCTCCATTGTCCTCTAGGTACAATGAATGGAGAAGACTGAAACTGTAAAAAATATGGTTAACTTTGGGAAACCTCTCAGCCCAAATCCCAACAACCAAAACCACTTGTTTACATTCAGGCGGACTAAATGCTCAGTGAAAGTTTATATGAATGCACTAACAGACCGAATGTTAAAAAAACAAAAACACCAAATCAACAATACCTTCAGTCAGTTGGTCAGTAGTTTTCAAAAAAAAAACAAAAAAAAAAAAACGACAACATTATATTCATGTTTTTAAAAGCTTACTTTACCTAAAAGTATAACAAAATACAGAAAATTGGAACCAGCTACTTTAATCAGTGTTCATCTAGCTGAACTAATTATGTAACTACTTGAGTGCTGGTGCATCAACAAGTCAAGCGTCAGTAATACAGTGTTGTGTCTAGACACAGCATTTTTCATTTCATATTTTTTTTGGAGGGGGGGGTCAGATGTTCCATAATTTATAGCTGTTTTTCCATTTTCTCCTTCTTCTGTGTGCTTGGTTCCGGAGCTGGCAAACAAGCGGTGCCAGAAGTCTTTCTGTACATGTTATCATCAGGTTTTATTGTGTTAGGGAACTGTGTGAAAACACCTTGCTGTTAAAAACACACAGCCGTGACTCACTCTCATGTTGTCCGCGCTGCTGAAATTAGGTTTGTGAATCCGTCATAATTTGCCAATTGCACACACTGTTCCTCGTGTGCTCGGGTTACTGGGTTTCTGCGGCTCGTGGTCAGCCTCTTCCCGCTGACCCGTCTTGACAGGAGGCCATTTTGTTTCTCTCGCTGTGTGTCAAGTTCTTCTATTTTTTGCACTTCACGGCGTCTCTGTGTGTATTCGGCGACACGGTGGTCCTTGCATGTTCACTGGAGCATAAAATTCTGTCGTTACAGACAGCGGGGCTCTGGTACAGTACCTGGTGTTTGACAGCCTCTCACACTGTCTCTGCATTTGATGACGGTGCTTTCGTGCCAGGCGCTGGTTTTGGGGATTTCACCACGCATACAGATTGGTACCATGTGCCCCCCCCCACACCCGCCTCCTTCCCAGGAAAACTGTCAAACGTGGAGTTTTGCAAGGTGAGACTTGCAAACTCCCACCATGAGCAGGATTGTCTATATGTTGGCTCTATACATATTTGGAGGAGGAGGATTCCTGTGTATTCATTTTCTCCTCACCCACAGAGACTTTTGTTTCCTAACCGCGGGGGCGGCGTCTCCCCGAGCTCACACTGCAGCTCCACTTCCCTCCAGAAGCCAGCAGCCCTGCTAGTGAGTCAGTGGGTCAGGGGGATTCACCCAACAGCCTGTCATGCCACAGCTCCCAATTACTCGTCTTTCACCCGCCCAACCTTCCTCTCATGAAGCTTTGTTTTACCAGCACCATTCCCTGAAACATATCTCAGCTACACCAAACCTGTCAGTGGAAGGGCTTTTAGGAGCCCACTTTGCCCTTCCTCTTCCTCTCTTGTTTCCTTCCTCCCTCTCTGCCTCATTCCCACAACCCTCCCCTCTTCCTACACTGCCTGTGTGTCATCCTTCTGTTCTAATGAGAGGCAGGGATCAGCCAGGCAGACCCCTGGAGTTTGACAGAGCTACCTGTTGTGCCTCCACATTTCTTCCTGCACAGCTCGATCTCTTCCTCTCTCGCTCTCCCCTCTCTCTCTCTCTTTCTCTCCCAAAACACCAGAGCTGTCGACTCCTGGCAGTTTGATTCTAAACTGTTCCCCCGTGTCGGGAGTAGCTGCCATGACAGAGAATAAAACGAGTGAAATGTAGAGTTTGTAGTGAACAATGTGAGGATTGGCTTCCTCTCTACATGGTGTGTGGAAGGCCAGAATATTCTTCTATCTTTTTTTTTTTTTTTTGACTCAGTCTAGGAGGGATTCTTTATGTTTTGTTGATTTCTGTGAAAGAAATAGTTCAACGTTTTGGGAAATGCGCTTATTTGGTTTCCTTCCAAGAGGAAGTTGGAGAAGATTTATATCAATCTCATGTCTGTGCAGAGCTGGAAGCGGGATCAGGTTAGGTAGCATGGCAAAGAGACTGGAAGCAAGAGGAAAACATGCCTGCTCGAAAACCGACTGAAAACCAAACAAACTATTGACCAGGAGTTCTCTTCACTCTGTGGGTTGTGATATCGCCTTTATGTCCTTTAGGTCCTTCAGTTTATAGAGCAGCAAAATGTGAAGTTTCAGTTCGACTGCAGCTTCCTCTGTGGCCTCTTTTCGAGTTTCAAAAATGCTTTAATCGTCTCCTCAGCCTCCACAGTTCTTGTGTTCGTTTTGTTTCCCACAGTCCTTTCAGCTGCAGACTGTTGTCCTTCCAAAAGAGTCCTGTTATGGCTGCTCGCTGGGGAATCCTACCCGTCTCCATCTTCTTCACGATACTCATCTTGTCCTGAGTTTCTCTTCTTTCCTTAGACATTTCCACGGCCCATGAAGCTGAGTCAGAGTTGTATTGTGGGCTATGTTATTCTCATTTTGCTGGAAGCACATTTCTCTATATTGTCGTCTCCCAGCTAACGAGTCAAACCGTCCTGGGGAGTCCTGGGGCCAGAAAGCACAGGTTTTGGTTTTGGTGCATGATGCCGCTAAACCTGGCAACCTCAGAGTGATGACAGTATACTGTGCACTGCGGCCATCATTTGTTCACCATGAGCAAATCTTACATTTCTCTTTTTGTAGGAGTGATTAATTAACACTTCAGGACTTCAGGTACCGAAATTCTCTGGGTAAACATTTTTGTTTGTGCACAGATTAAACCAGCAAGATACTACATGTTGGGCTTTGAAGGTGTTGATCGGCACCATGCTAGCTGTTACCATTCCTAATGCTAAGCTAACCTAAAGATTTTATGACCACATGAGACTGATCAAATGCGTTCTAGTTACATTGTTGACAACAGATTCATTCAATTTAGCTGCAAAACACAACTTTGCTGTTTGTGTAAAAAGTTGAAAATCTGTTGGATCCGGCTCGTGTGAAATTCAGAAATGCCACCGCAACAGTGAGAAGTCCTAAAGTAGCACGAAAACGCAAACAAACTGTAGGATCCGACTCCCGCCTCCGCTGCCTAGACACTTGTGCAGTCACACATCAGGGAGATGGAGAAATCACTCCGCCGAGCGTGTCGCACGTGTACCATTGTGCTTTAAGTCGTCCAGGTGTAGCCATGAAAAAGCCTTATGAAAAAGATTTATATATTTTTTTACACTTACCAACAATTACAATGAGAGTCATGTGCTGAACTTCTCCAGCACTATTTCTGTCAGGATATTTCCAGCATTAATCTACTTGAGGTCGCGTCCGATTATATTTATTATCTGAACTGTGAGTCACTTACTTCAAGCGTCCTTGGTGTACAGGACAATAAACACAAGTTGTGTGTTAACAGAATTTGAAATAAGATGGCCAAGGTGTAAAAGATTGTACAACTGCTCGGCGTCATGTTTTACCAACTTGCTTTCAGTTGTGTCCTTGGCAACTTTTTCTTTCCTTTCCTTCCAGTCGGCGAGATATTGTCTCAAAGAGTTGCTTTTCTTTCAACCTAAATGCTGCTAATTTGATTCCTAAATGAACAAAATAAGAGCTGTGATATTTAATTAGACTGGTGAAATTGATTTGTATTCAAACTGAAATGCCACTTTGTCCTTTATGCTAATGGATTTATTTAGTCTGCGTCTTTCTGTCGCTTTAGTACATGTTGTGATTTACAAAATGGAGAAAGGGAGAAAAGGGGACGAGGAGACGGTGAGAAAGAAAAAGGCAGACACTGACTTCTCCAGCTCTCACTGTTCAGCTCACACAGCCACTGTCAAGTAGGTCAATGCGACAGGCTTGACTGATTTCTCTTCTGTAGTGTTTTTGTTCGGGCTCTCGCTGAGTAGGTGCCACGCTGGATTCACCTGTTTGATAAAGCTTACACAAATGCAGAGTGAGCTGCGTGTCTGATCCGGTGTGGAAAGGCCTCTTGCGGCTCGGTTTTTTGGCCGAAGCGCTCATTTACCAAAACGTGGGAAAGAACCTCTAAATCAGCCAAAACTTTAAACACCGTGATGAAGTTCATTTAAAGTTCATCGGATGCCATGGGACATATTTTGATCTTTAAGCTTGGGTGCTTTTTTTTATTATAGGGACAAATAATCTGCTCAGGGACCAGCTGAGATATTCTTATTGAGGTCGTCTTTCCTCCCATTTGTACATTTTGCAAAACGTTGAGAATAATGACTTGCGCCCTCCACTTCACGGCCTCTCTTTCTGCATACTTGGCTGCTTCAAAAAGATCACATTTGATTTCATTTCATTTCATAGTAGACCTCATTAGACTTGTATTGAATAAGCTCTGAGCTGGCGTGACTTAGCCTCACTGTTAGCTGCTTTTTGCCTCCGTGTGTATGTTCCATTAGAGAATTAAAGATTAATTGCCAAATTTCTCCAGTTTAAAGCATTGATTAATTACAGGGAGAATCACTGGTGGATCCAGATGATTAATGTCATTAGATTCGCCCCCTTTAGATAGCTATTGATTTTGATTTGCTCAAAAATGCCTGTCTCCTCTTCCCAGGAGGGCAGAGGCTGCATAAAGCGCAAGCAGAGTCCCAGCCAGCTCTAAATTACATTTTGTGAGGCATAGCTTAAAATATGAGTGTTGTGAATTAAGATTCACTTAATTGGGCAGCAAGTGGTTGTACCAAAGAGGTTACCAATGGCAACAAAGGATCAAATACTGTATGACAGACAAAGTCTCTATTCAAATCAGGCACTGCACAGAAAGATTCAATGTAGTCTTTGCTACCTTTTTGATATCAAGGGACTCTTCCAGGTTTTTAAATCAAGATACTGTCTACAACAGTTCTATTTCTGTCTCCTCTCCAGCTTCGGTTTATGTTGTCTCCCGCTGCCCACGACTGATGCACAGTATACAGTAGCAGAGGCAAAGAAGAAGACAATTGTCTTTTTGTGGTTGTCACATTTTTACTGTTCAATCTCAGTCTCAGTCACAACAAATCAGAACGACTGAGGCATTTCATCTGTCGGAGACAGAGGGTTCTTTATTATTTGTGCGCCACTGGGAGGTAGTCTTCCAAACACGGGATTATGCCCATTGTGATCTGCCTAAGCACACCGTATTAGCCATATTCTCATGAAATCGCATGAAAGCCACTTTGAAACGTAGGATGCGTCTGATATGGCTGTGTCAAGGGAACAGGCGCCATATCTGGGAGCGCGTGATCTCAGATTCAATTATGGTTCCATTTTAAATGAGATATCTTTGCTGTAAAAATCCCAGATTGTAGCGCTTTGAAATGGAAAGGGAGTAATTCACGAGACCTATGTGTGATCTGCGAAAAAGACTTGTATCAAACGGATTTGTGATGCCAGTCTCTGTAGAATAGTCATCCTTTTTTTCCACTGCGAGCGCAGGTATATTTAACTTTGCATGAGAATGGAGCAGAGATATGAGAGCATACATGAGACTGTGTCGATGGAAAATTGCAAATACACAACCGCTCCGAGTGTAAAATCAGAGCACAAGCTTGTATTTGGAGGCCTTGGCACTGGGTTCAACATCACGAAGGCTGGCTGGGTGGTTAAGACTCTCACAGATATCTTCTTTCATTTCTGTCCTCCTTTCATTCTCTTCTCTTTCTTATTGCTCTGCTTGAATATAACACTTCAGCCGCAACAACTCCACCACAAAATGCCCACCTCTTTCTTCCCAGGCTCTGACTTGACTGTAAGTTTCAAGTGGATGTCTGCGAGGCTCACCATCCCAAACCTGTTGAACTCAATCAATGGAGCTAAGATGGACCATTGGTTGCAGGTCACGTAAGCTATGTTGGGGGAATGTTTGTCTCTGTGATTGAACCGTCCCCTGGGTCTACGTTAATTGAGCTCCCTGTAATCACACGCAGGCCCGTATGATCAGTGTCTGCAGCCCTGGAAAAGGTGGTTGAGATTATCCTCTCTACTGGATGCTCCATTTTGAGACTGTAATCGAAATGGATTTTTGTCTTCTTCTTTCACATTCTGACGGACTCCTAAAGATCTCTGACTCACCGGGGTCAGAGTTTTCGGTCGAGGGGTTTCAGTGGCTCTAGAGATGGGAGTGTTGATCTGTTGGCTCACCACTTTGGTCTTGACTGAAATATCTCAACAAAATGCACTTTGGGATGAATTACGGGAAATTTTGTGCAGATTTACTGGATAAATTGACAAAAAATTTCGTAAAGACGCTCATGTTTCCTGATGATGTACCTTCATGACTTTGGTGTTCTCCAGACTTTTCCAATTGCGCCACAATGAGGTTGACATTTTTCTTTTTTAGTGACATGTTTTGACAGTTGTTGGATGGATTGCCATAAAAATGTGCTTGTACTTCTACTCTCCACAAAATGAATTTAAATAGAGTTGCTAAGCTGGACTGTTTTTGCATTTTGTGTTTTGCCCCAAACAGCTAATGTCCCAACATCTAGAATTCCAGTTTTTACATTAATATTTACTCTATTTCTTCCTCTCGTCTCTGTACAGTTACAATGTGAAGACATGCAGCCTTGGGATTGAGTGCTGAGTGGAAACATTTTAAAATGGTGTGGATGTGTCTTTGCCTTAGTTTGCACCTCCCAGGCCGAAGCTGTGTCTGTTTACATTGATTTTACATTGCAATCACAGCACCTCTAAAATTTGCTTTGTGTTCAGTCGTATCACAGTTTAAGAATGTTTCAAGCAATAGCATGAGCAGCAATATACATTTATACAGCAAATAGTGATAGTAGTGCAAATAATTACCCAGCTTCTCTTTCTTTACAGATATAGATTTTGAATTTAAAAGTTTTTCAGTTCAAAGTGAACTTTTTTCTGTTTTATTTCGAAACAATAAAGATGAGCTGAGAGAAGATAAATAGTGAGTTACTTAGAGATCAACATCTATTGAAATAGATCTCTTAACCAGCTAAAGGCATGTAAACATATAGGCTATTCTCTGCAAGGCCTTGGACCAAAGTGTTTGTCAATGAGTGAGCAAGTCCTCTTTGTCCTCTGTGGATGCTTTACCAATCACATCACAATAAATCCCTTTGCAATAATGAATGAGATACATGCTCAATTCATCTTCCCAGTAAAGCCGGGCTATCTAATTTGTACAAATATTTCTTTGGGTGAAAGCAATTAACTGTAGTGATGCGCTAATGTGACACTGCAGAGCTGACTCGTACCTCAGATGCTGAACCAAAATAGGATCCAACCTGTTTCCCTTTGGCTAAATTCATTAGGGCGGAGAAGCCATTATCTCAGCAAACTGCCATGGCTGAATAATTAATCATCCCATCACTTGTTTGTTTGACCCGAATGTATAACATTTATCCCTCGCTCTTCACCTTCTAATGAAATCCCCCTCTTTAATTTGTGGGAAATGTTGGCTCTTCGTGTTTCGTCCAGCAAAGTCCTGGCTGACTCTTGATTTGTCTTGTGCATAATAAATTGCAATTATGTGGCACTTTTGAAATGCAAGGTCAGGAATACCTTGAGATATATCAAGAGGCCCTGTGGATTTCAAACATGTGACCACATAATTCTTCATCTGAGACAAATAAGTGGTAAGTTTTGCATGTTTCGACTTTGTCGGTCTTCACCTGTGTCACACGATAACCATACATTTTGCCATCTTTATTATCAGCTTCCACATTATAAAAGTTTATCTTCAGTATTCATGTCAGAGCCCAGGGCCGGCTGTTTGAAGCTCCAGTGTCGGAAGCCACACTGTTATTAAACTTTGTTATATTATACAACATTAACATAATAGACTCATTGTATTCTGGAATACTATATAATTAATTCTTAGGGAGGAATGTGTGTATGCATGAAACAGTTTGGCTGCTATGAAGTGGACTTTCCAGTAGTGGAGAGAGGATTTAGATCCTTTACTGAAAAGTGGCTTTGGTCAATATTTTCTAATGTATCAATGACAATGTGAAAACAGTGTGACAAGACTTATCTCATGACATGTCTAGACTTTACAGAGCTTTATAGTGAGTTTCAGCTCATTGTTTGGTTGTCTAGCCGTGACTTCAGTGTCCGTGCTCTCATCGTATTATTTCCAGTCGCTGCAGGCAGCTGTTTTCAGTGGAAGAACTCAAAAACCCACGGTGCACCACCTGCTCAGCTAAAGCAGGGTGAATGTAGTGGAGTAAAAACTACAGTAACTCCCTTTAGAAGTACTTGAGAACATGCACTTAATTACTTTCCACCACTGGCTCCTCGCAGGATAAATTTCTGGCTTTTATATAAGAAAGACAAAGTGATATTTTGTTGTTTGTTTTTTTGAAAAGCTGACATTTGTGGCAATGACAAAAACACTGCGACAATAGCAGGCAAAGGTGGAAATAGATTTTGCCTGACAATAACCACGGCTGATCACGCGTGTGCCTGCGCCACAATGGGGTTTTTATGTTCTTTGAGCCCTAATGAAATCAAAGTCCAACACCCTCTGAGCTCTGACGTGTCGCTCATTTTCCCGGATTGATTTTTATACTGTAATTGATTAGCACCCGAAATGATACGAGGACGGGCTTTGCAGTGTGCGTGGCAAGGTAAACATAATGTTTAAAAGCACAGGTTGTGAATGGGCCTTTGTTTTGTTCGCCAGGCCTCAAATAAACAGCCATTTAAAGGATTGTGCTTCGTTGAAAAGGATTCGTCTACGAAGCCTAAAGAAATGCACTAATCTGAAATAAATTAGCTCGTGACTAACTTTGCGTTGGTCACAGTTTGACCCCTGTGTCTCCGGCGTTGAGCGCACTATGATGCTCCTGATGAAGCAACACGAGCCGGTGTCATCAATTAAGACCCGATGTGCCAAAGTGTTACTGTTTTAATGGCTATATAATGAGCACGCGGCACAGAAAACAGAATGAATGCTGCAGACACGGAGAAGAAACTGCTGCTAATCAAAGAGCTTATTTTCCAGTCAGTGTATTTCTTGTGTAAAGACTTGTGCCAGGGGCTGAAGGCAGAGACAATTGGCTTTCAATCAGACGAGAGCTCAGAAACTCCCTCTTCTTCTCAGACGTTTGGATTTAAAAGGGAGCCAAAGATCAAATTGCACTTAAGAGACAAAGTGTGAGCAGTCTCAAGCCGTTGTTTAATGATGCCCTTTGTTTGTTTTCTGGGAACTTCACTTTCTAATCTCCTGGAATCTGTGGAGGCTTGCCAGGGAGTGGTGCCACATAAAACCCCTTGATTTCTTATTTTATCTGCGGACAACCAAATCGATCGTTGTCTCCCCTGCACCTGCTACCCCCCTCCTCCCCTGCACCCCCAAAGAGATAGGCCCTCGCTGTCCATCCCGCTCTCCAATCAGACTATTTAGACCAGGCTATTTCAGGGGGAGAATGAAGCACCGGGTGGTCAAGAGCTCCTCAGTGTCTCCCACAGACAAGTGTGTGTAAGAAAAAGAAAAAAAAAAAAAAAACATTGAAATTTCCCAGGATCTTGACACATCTAATTGAGATTTCATGCCCTATTTTCTCAGAGATCCGAAAAACCTTGCTCTGTTCTACCGCAAGCAGTATTTCCCCAAGGATCGAGATGAAAGAAAATGTTTTCAGGTTTTATTTGGGTTTTGTTGCTTTAAGGGCTTTTTTTTTTTATCACGCTCGAGCAGCTTTTCAATAAAAGTGCCTTTTTCTTTTCTTTTTTTTTTTGTTCGGTAGACAAAGTAACTGCGGCTGATTTGGTTTGTCTGAAAGGTGGTGGAAAAAGTGAATTCCAATAAACTTTCTGTTTCTTTCATCAGAAGAATTCATTTTGGCTGCGTGCATAAGATTTGCCATGATTGATGCAGGAAAAAAAAGAGGGGGGAGAAAAAATGCAATAATAGTCACAGCTGCTCTCAGCCCTGTTCATTTTTATTCATCTGACCATCACAGAATAACTTAAGCTGTTCTTCGGTGTCACTCAAAATGTTTGGCTTAAAAAAAGCGAAAAGGGCTTCTTTCAGTCCTCTTGACCTTGAATATGTGATCTAAGGACATCTATTCTACATCTAATACTTCACCAGAGTGGAGGAGCTGCTGCAAATACCACATTTGTTGTAATGTTTAAAAAATTCCTTGTAGGATTTCCTGCACATATGCCCTACATTCATTTTGGCACGGGGCCATGTAAAACAATTAAATACACACAATAATTCAATTTCAATAAAGCCCATTTGTCCCATATTACATATCCCATATTAATGTGTCTAGCTCACACATAGTCGTTTTGTTCTGGCCAGTCCCTGCGCTCTTGCAATGACATCACCCAGTTTTGCATTACATAGCCCTAACAGTCACAGTGGGAGCTCGAGCTTCCCAGCAGGACCCATATTGGATGGTCTACAATCAATGACATCATGCACAAGCATCACCCTCTAATGCCATGAGGAAATACACAAAAAGAGGCAGTGATCTCAGCCCCATGAAGCTTTTTCTCCCCCCTCTTCTGCTTTAATGCAGGTGACACAACAGCCAGGCATTAGCATCACAAGAGTGAAAACATTAAGCGATGTTCATCATGGGTTTGAGATTTGATGTTCTTTCTGTTTGTTCTTCTTTTTTTTATGCGGCGCTAAGTTACTTTGAATGGCACATTTTTGTATCCAAGAAGTGCTTATGATTGAAATAAACTAAGGATGTATGAAAGAAGAGAGCGCATGAATACGTGACCTAGAACTGTTACATTACCTACGTCTCTCACTGCTCTTAGTATTTATCAGAATACGAACGAGTGCTCATGTTACTGAGCGTCTCTGTCAAAGTACAGTATGTGCACTCTGATGGCAGCTTGTGTGAGGCAGGACAGACGTGGTTTTATGGAGTGATTGTTGTGTTACTGGGACATTGTTCTTAACTTGAAACTTAACTTCTTAACTTTTCAGGGACATGGTAGATTTCTTGAGATCTTCAGAGAAATATAATCAATGCACAGATCAGAAATGTTGATCCATCATTCTGCCCATGTTTTAAATCAATTTTCTTCCTTGAAAAAAACAGTTGACCCAAATTGGGTTGATTAAGATGGAACAACACCCAAGTGATCTTTAAAGGTGTATGAAGCAAGATATTTATTATGAAGCGCCTGAGCCAGTTGGATCCCTCGTCCAACACAATGAAATGAAAAATACATTTTCCATTTGACTGGTGATTGATATAATTTATAAGGTTTTGATTGTAATTTGTCTGTTTGCTGTTCTTGATTCTTGTTAGTTTTATATAGTCCGTCCCAACTGTTTTGGAATCAGGTTTGTATTAAGTCATTGATTGCATTAATGTATTGTTTACTGGCTTGTTAGGCTCAAGGCTCACATGCTATGGAACCAAACTAGCTTCCATTTAAAAAACTTAACCATCCTTCTAGTTTCACAAATTCACCTCCAAAAATTCTCACTTCTTCATAGAAACGATGCCAGTTCAGTCAACATTTGTGAATTTGCATGTGCTCTCTCACAGAGATAAGAGTTGTCGTTTCACTAGAGTGTAACATCAGAAGCTGCTCCCCAGACATGAAACTGTGTAATTAAATGCAAGTTTAGTTGCCACACCAAAATAGAGTGTGAGTTGTGGCATTGCCAACAGGTATGCAGCATAATTCAGAGCTCATTCGGGTAGAAGAACTCAGATTTTACATCCCTGTGACTTCACAAATTAAGTATTAGTTGGTTCTTATTATATTAAATGAAATATACTAAAGCTGGGAGTGCAACATGTGAGTTCTTAAAAAGAGCTGCATAGCCCTTTCATTTTCATATAAATAGATAGAGCTGTTCCCACTAAATGGTTGTTATACTAAGGAATAATTTAGTAAAGTCCCTGAAGAGAACCCCTGTCTCTGCACTTCTTTCTGATCATAGCAATCTTTGGGCTAAAAGAGGAAAAGGCACATTCAAAGAGATATTTTACAGCAGTGCTGCTTATTACCCTGCTTTGCAGCTTTTCAGGAAGCTCATCTCCACATATTTTTGCCCAGTCCCAGCAGGGAGCATTAATAATCACCTCCCTGCAACACTGAGACCATTGTCACACAAGAGGCTGCAGCACAGGGAACGTTAATGTCTCAAAGGAACCACTATTGACATCTTAGTCCCTTTGCTGGAATCTATCGGAGAGATGAGGACGCCGGCGTCTGATAAAAAGCTGGCCTGTCAGCCTCAGAGCTTGGCAGTAAGTGTACGGGGGAGGGCGCCGGAGGTCAAGAGCGCTCACCCTTGACATTTAATAGCAGGAGGTGGGACCCAGCGGATCAGTCATACAGATTATCAATGAGCAGAGAGGAGATGAGAGGATCCAAATGGAGAGGGGATTGAGGTGGGAATATTTTCTGACTTGTATCAGGTCAGTGCTTCCTAGCTTCATCAGTGTGGTCACCTGTAAACGAAAGCATCAATTTTTATTAATAAAATACATTTTTCATCAGCGTGTCTTCCAGTAACACGTGAGTGGGTCATTAATTTTCGTTTGCTGGAGGCTGCCATTTGGATTAATTACGTGCACTTTCCTTTAAAGTGTGCAGTGGTGGATAAACATTTTGATCTTTTAGTCAAGTCAGAGCAACAGTAGCACAAGAAAAAGTCCCCCATTAAATATGTCAGTACAAAAGTAGCAGCATGAAGTTCTTATAATGAAGAGTTTGATATGATTAAACATGCTGGATTAATATTGATTCATTTTTTGAATAAACAGCATTTAATGTAGTAGCTGCTTGAAGTTGAGCTAATGATCAGAACTCATAATGAGTCATATCAGCAGTCATCATATTTTATCATATTTATGTACGAATCAGATGGTCTGTTTGAAAAATTTTAATTTGTCATGTAACCAGTAACTGTCCCTGAAAGATAATATAGTATAGATAGTATAAAGTGGGATATGTAATAAATAGGAAATACTCAAGTAAAGTACATTTACCTAAAATTGCACTTATATACAGTACTTGAGTAAATGTACTTTCCACAGCTGACAGTCACTTTATGTTTCAGCCATTACTCCATCCCTCATATACCAGATGAGCTGCAGACCACCAGAGACACATGTCTGGGACATTTAGTGATTAAGCCACTCAGGCAGAAAAGAGCGCCCCCTACTGCGTGGAGCCAGCGCCTCATTATTGACCTGGAGCAAGTCAAAAAAAAAAGAAAATCCTCTCGATCCATATTGTCCAAATGAGACCTTGACGCTCCACATTACAGAGATGGATTCGCTTAATGACCCCAGCATTGACCTACATTCCCTCCAAGGGGGTGTACATATTACACATTGGTTCATATTTGTGGCCCTGAAATATAGATGGATATCTGATCGGCAGTCAGGTTTGGATGCCGGTGCTTTCTCTCCATTAGAGTTATATTGCTTTACAGTAACGAGTCCCCTGATGAACCTGTTTACCACCTTTTAGCCCTCGGCCTGTAAGCACTGAACAGCATGACATAATTGTAACTCCCAGATGATGATGATGAGGCTGTTGTAGCCAAAATCCTCCTGACCTTTTTCTGTCTGTATTACCTCTTACTTTGAGTACTTTTTTTATTTCTTTATAGCTTCCTTTTTCTGGATGTCATAAAGTAAATTAATGTCTCAATATTTGGAGGTTAAATGTATTATTTCTTTTTTTTTTTTAAAGGTATGCCTTTAAGGACACGCCCCTTGCACAGCCCACCATGGGTGTGGTCAGGAAGCAGTTTTCCACAGCTTTCATGGTGAGTATTAGAGCAGGAAGTGTAGCTGATGTGAGAAGCAAAGATGGTATTAAACTTACAAAACAAAGGCTGCAGCTGCGCTAAGGACTTCTGCAGATGTCGGCTCGCAATGTGGAAAAAAATGCAATTCATACAAGCTAAAAACTTAAAAGTTGCAAATACAAGTCATATTTTCTTTGACAACTCAGAGGGTGAAATATGTCCATTGTCCATCCAACCTCACACTCTGCACTTCTTTGTCTCCTTGCTGGAATCAAGACGGTTGTTTCCTCTCTGCTCTCTGGGTGTGTTGTAGCTGGCCAGGAGCATGCTGTGAGGGCCTGACAGGAAGACGGTGCTGGACCAAACACAGGAGTCTGGTAAGGTTTTCTAATGATTGCTGCCCTGGCTGCCATGCAGGGAAATCTCCCGTGCAGCATAATATTTAATACGCCAGTGTTCAGAGAAGTTTTGGGGATTTGTTCACCCCCCCAAGCCAAAACTATTGACTGCTACTCTGCGATAATGTCCTTGTGGATTCGGCTTCATGTAAGTCAAACTTTAAGAAGAAGCCCAGCAGGACATAAAGTGAAAGAGATGATTTGTCAGTTTGTTCAGCAGGTAAGAAAAATTAGCTTAGCGGCCCCTTTATTAGGTGTTAATTTGCTGCCTCCATATTTTTCCTGTCTAGGTCTATTCCTGGAAACAAGTCACAGAGAAAGTGCTGGTGCCCTTACAGTTCCCTGATTTATCCTGATGTATTGACCCTTCCTTGTGTCTGATCTTTTAAATATAATCTACCTATCCAATAAGTCTTCCTGACATTCTTTTGAGACACACTTTCACAAATCACCATTAAAAACAGGGCCAAAAGGTCCGTGTTCCCTTTCATTTTAAGAAGTCTTATATGCTATCTAAATGCTAATGTTCTAATTGATATTTGTGGGCATGAATAACTTCCCCAAAGCCAGAAACCAGGGCAGCAAGACTTAAACATGTGCTGTCATCAAGATGTAAAGCCCAGAAATACCTTTTAAAAGATTTTGATGATTTTTTTTTTAACCTTAAAATGTTTGAGTTTTGTCATGCAAATTTCATCTGAGCCAGAAAATTGGACTTACATCAAATTGACTGAACTGACTTTCATTGGAGCTGTACTTTAACATTACATCCCAGAGTAGAGCAGGAGAGTCTTGTACTTTGTTTCTGATGAGGGGCAGTATGATCGATTATATAGATTATATACTCATCCTCATAGTGCATTGTTTTGGCTTCATCTTCATCATTCATGTTGTAGCTTCAGAGTGATGACACCAGTTTAGCTTTGAACACATCACAAATTGAATATTTTGAATTTCCTAGAGGCTTTTCTGACTTATTTTCCAGCTGTGAGTAACATTTAACTGTAGAATCAAGGCAAAGACAAATTATTTTGTTCTTGAGTTTTAATTCAAGGTTTTCTGTTTTCAGAACCTTGACAGACGAGTAGCACTTGTAATATTTTGTGTCTGAAAAAATAAGAGTCAAAAAACTTTGAAAATGTAGTAGCACATTTTAAGTGCAGCCTACTTTGTATTTCTACATATGGATTTTCCGAATACTCAGAATAATATACATATGTAGTATATAGTAAAGTATAGTAGCCTGTACAGCAAGATGTGGGACCCTAAAATATATTGAATTTGGTGGTTTTCTGTCTAATGTTTAACCTCCCTGTCTTTGTTATATAATGTTGTTTGAAAGCTGTGCCAAACTATAGACGTTAACACTTTTTTCATTATTCATGAATTACTACAAAAAGCTTGTACATGCAGTATTTTTGATGTTAATGTACATCCCAAAGATCACTGGCAGCTTGTTTTAAATGTTCCCATTTCTCAAAATTCTCATTGCTTCCTGTTTGCAGTGGTTGGACCAAAGGTTAACATGGCCTGTTCCAAAAAAAAAAAAAAACCCACTCTGCAGCACATTTTCTATTTTCATATGAGGCTTATATGAGAATATCAAGCATATTCATAATCCAGAGGGGTTTCATTTTTATTATTCTGAAGGTTGACTTTTCTATTTTTATGGTAACATTCTCAGGGATTCCACTGTGCTTATTTCTTCTTCTCTGAATTGTGACTTAGTAGAGTGGCTTCTTCATCATTTAAAACATGATTGAATGTATGTTGCAATGTGGATGATTTACTCTCATAACTTTATTTAATGATTGCATGGTGCCTGTGTTTTTAATAGCCCTGTCCAATAAGCAGTAAGATTGTTGTGGTGTATGTGAAGGAGATTTACATGCAAACCATTTAATAGCATGTCATCATCCTGGCTGCATCTGAACACACATGCACATAAGGAGACAATATGTGAGAAGTCATTGCATGGGTGGATTCTCTCTGATACTATTGTGTTGGTTTTTCTGCAGTGAGCTTATGAGCTTACACCCCTTTTTGCCACATCTCCTGTCTCCTGGCATCGATCTCCCCTTTTCGCTTGCATCCATGCGAGCCTAACTGTTGCTCCACCCTCTGAAAGTGGACAAAAGAGTCGTGCTGCAACATTTACTCCAAGTGCGGCTGGAGGAGAAGCGTATTTCTCTCGGCTGCAGGGGAGCCCAAATGAACGCCCACCCTTTTGTTTTTTTTTTTTGCAGAGCACTGAGGGCTGATCATTGACTGTGTGAGGCAGACAGTGGGATGCAGCGTGCAGAGCTCCTGAGCTGGAGACCTGCGCTGTCTGTGGTGCTGAAACCTGCTGAGATGCTGCAAAGCACAGAGAGATGGCGCAGACCAGAGACTGTAGGCGCAGACAGGGGTGTGAGAATGTTTTATTGTCTCCATGCGAGGGTGGAATAAAGTTGAGAAGAGAAAAAAAAAATGAGTGGCACACAAACAGGGTCAGTTTTCCTCGTCTTGGATGATGGTGACATTTGTGAGAGGAGGGGAAAGAAAAAAAAAATACACACACATACGCGCACACACACACACTCTCGAGCCTTCGCTGTTTACTCCCCGCCTGCTGCAGCCGTGCGATGTTTGACTTCAAATGCCATATTTAGGAGAAAAAGCGCTTGATGGCCGTGAGTGACTGGCGCGAGGACGAATGGCACGTTGAGCCCAGGAAGAGACGCTCGTGCGCAACGGAGGCGCGCGCCGGAGCCAATGGCGTTGGAGAGCTCGTGTGCGCATAAGCGGTGGATGGAGTATACTTCCGCGTGCGATGCGTGCTCATGTGTAGGTTGAATGGATGAAACGGGGAGAGCGGAGAGGTATAGGCATGCTGTGATACGGCCCTATATATTCGCCGGCAGGACTATCTTCCTTTTAAAGAGCACCTCCTCCTCGCATTGGTTTCCACTCAGTGATGTCGCGTATTTGTGTGGCGCACCTGTAAAGAGCGAGACAGGCAGAAAGCCGGCTTTTTTAATTCTTTGATTCCTTTTATTTCTTCTGTTCTGTTTTTTTTCCCACCTCCTTTTGTTTCATGCATTTGCTGAGAGGAACTCATTTCTGTGTTTTGATTTAATAAATATTTCATTTCTCCTCATTTTATCTTGTTTGTGTTTGGCTTTTTTATGTTTCCAAGTTTGAACTGAGAGAGAGAGAGAGAGCGGAATTCATCATTTCACGAGCTATTGGCACAGGTGTTTTCATTCAGAGATTGTTTGCCCTAAGGACGTCCATAACTTTCATTTATAGAAACGGTAAGATATTTTTTACACATTTGCTCATTCGCCTGAGACATTTTTTTTTTTTTTTTTGGAAATCGGTATATTTTCTTCCTGTGTCAGTCCTCTGAGGACAGATCATGCATCCACTGTAGTCTCAGGCTTATTCTTCTTATTGCATGTAAATAGGAGGAGGATAGGAAAAGTCACCGTGATGCATTCATGCTCCCATTGAAGGCTGATTTTCAACTCTGAATTGCGGCTGCTGTGGCATATCATAGACTTACACGACAGGATGAGAAGGCACGTCTCAGCACATGTGCTCATTTCAAGGATTCAGCCATGGACATTTATTGCTCCTGTGTGTAGAAATATAGGCCTTTGGCAGAGTGCTGAAACGTGGGATCCGCATAGTAGTCCTTTATTTTACCGCATCTGTAGTAAATAAGCTTATTATGTTGGAAATATGGAACTAATGGAATCTGTTTTATGTGTACAATTTACATTAGGAGTTAAAATAATAGCTGCAATAACCAAATGTAGTTGATTTTTAATCTGAGATGTTTCATCAATATAAGATCTTGCATTTTATTTAGGATATAAATTTAAAAACGTGACCAAATACAGATGTGATTTAAACTCAGTGGCAGGCTATAATAAGGACTGGTTCTTAGATTAAAATGTAAAATAGCCCACAGGGCTTAAGATTCAGTCTAACTCTCTAAAAGGAGCAATGCTAGGCTATATAGGTTAAGTGCAGCCTGTGTGTGTTGCACTACTTGGAGTTGCTGGATGATGTTTTTTAAGTTCTGCTATCAGAGGCATGTTTGTATAGAATTTCTGAATTACAATGCAGGTGTTAACTGTTAAGTATGGATAATGCTTATACTAAAACACCCTGCGTTTGGATCCTAAGATTATTTATGCCAAAATCATTTTAGCAGCTTTTCTATTTGATTAGGGTTTTGCCTTTTAGACTGTATTATTGCCAAATACATATCTGGTCTGTACATATCTGGATGATAAGTTCTGCTATCAGAGGCATGTGTGTGTAGAAGTTCAGAATTTTAATGCAGGTGTTAGTGAATTATAGACATGCTTACAGTTATTGAAACAATCTAAGCCTTTTAATATATAAAAAAACTTATCAGCTTTTCCATGTGATTAGGTTTTGTCTTATGTTAATGTAAAATGCATCTCTTCTGCAGGCAATTGTAGTGCAAAATAGAGACAGCAATGCTTATAAATTCCATAATTTTAATGGTGCAAACTAAACTCAAATCTCTGCACAGCTAGACTCATGTAATTGCTGTGTGTTTTTTCCTTTACATTTTGCACAGAGAGGCACTCTGGTGAAGGAGGCATGCAGCAAAAGTCCACCTGCAGCAAATCAATTAGTTAACAGTGCATTTCCGGGGTTGAGGCAGGGTCTTCGCTGATTGGCTGAGGGTCTGATTAGTTTACTTAGTGGCCGCGTTCCCGCCACCGCCCCCTTTTCTACTGCGCAAACACTGAGACCAAAAGTTTGATGTCCGCAGACTTTACATCAATAAATACCCGCAACGTCGATTCAACACCTCCAGGTAAGACCCCACAGAGGAGTAGTGTAAAAAATATTGTCTACCGAAATTAACTGTCTGGAAAAAGTCTTAAAAAAGCGACTTACGGTAGCTAGCAAGGTCAAACGAGCGCGGCCGCGTAGCTCGCAGAACTTCATTGGAAAATGTCGCTTTAACGTGACATAAACTTGAACAATGTCTTTTAAAATTAAGCTAGCAGGTTAAGTGTTACTATGATGGCAAGCGCAGAGGTAAATTTCGGCGCTAGCTAACACAAGACTGCCTGATATTATGAGAGTTTAATCCTCAAAATTGAATTTCTCAATGCGGCAGCATAAAAAAGCTTGTTTGGGGCGATTTTCCAAACCACGTTGGGCTGGTGTCTCTTAAGACTAGCATGGCTTTTCATTCAGCTAAAATTAAATGCTAACAACGTGGCTATTTTAGCATTTGCTACATGCAAAGAGTGGTCATGGGAGGACGTAGTCTGTTGCGTAATTTTGGGCTTCGCATGAGCCGAGTTTGGTCGCAGGTGTCTCACATGAATCAATTAACGTTAAACGAGGCAGCTCCGCCTTGATGGGCTTCACGTTGTGCTTCAGCTAATTAGAGAAGACAGGTTGAGTCTAAACTCACCTGGTCACCCTTTGAACACGCATTTTAATTCAGACCAATTGATGCGTGCATGCCTGTAGTATTATAGTACTATTTTTTTAATATGCCTTTTATTTACAATATTTCTGCAAAAATCTCATTATGCATTCTTGAAATAAACTGCAAAACTAGCAGATTTATTTAGGTTGTAAACGTATTCTCATTGTGTACATCCAGTAAATTAAACCCTACTTTCCTATGTGTGATCTTTGACATTGATGACAGTCTTAATATACATGATATAATGGTGGGTGATGCTGTTAGTCATACTGATGTTTCAGGGTTAATTCAACTCCAGGTAAAGGTTAATTATAGTTTTTGTGCTCAAAGGCTTTAAGGACAATTGTCAGGTTTTAATCTGTGGTCTAAATGGAGGTATATTCTGATACATTTTTTGTGCTCATGATTGAATATTAAGCATGAATATGTTGGAGCCACAGGCGTCTTGAGTTATAGCTGGCAGTCTGCGGTGAGTAATCTTCAGTTGGTGGGTCATGAAAAGATTACATATCGTCGAGCCAGCAGCTAAGAGCCTGACCAGCTAATTTACCAGGAGGCTGCCAACACACAGGACATCTGTGGTCCTGTGGGTATGAGGAGGGGGGTGGCAGCCCTGTAAAAGGAAATGGAGGGGTGCTTACTGGGCGTTTAAAGGTGTGATTCAGTCTTTCACATACATTGAGTGGAGATTTGTGGTGTTCTTTCATGGGTTATTCGTAAGGCATTTGCACATTTAGTCTGTTGATTATTATATGTGGTTTGTTGAGTGAAAAAATCCTCAATATTGATTTGACGCTATGTGACAAGTGAGAAATGTTTAGGAGGATAAAATGGAATTTAATTAACAGACAGGGTTACAATATTTGTCTCAGATAAAGTAGGTGGATGTGCCGCTTTTTATCCAATCACCTGTTTAAATATAGTACTTACAGCATAATGTATTGCAGTTCTTCGTGTGCATAGACTAAACATTTTTTATTAAAAATACGCTTGGATCTTGGTGTTTACATAAGTAATGTTATTGCACAATTTTTATATTAGTAATCTTAAGAGCATGAGAAGATCTCAGTTCAAATTATCCTCGCAGATCTCATCACAAGTTCAGCTTTGTAGATGCCCACATGTTCCTATTTCTATATATAAATATATGCTGTTTTTAGGCATTTCCTCGCCTCGCTGTTCATGCAACTTCCACAATTTCAGCAGCCTCTGTGCTCCTGAGAGGGACAAGAGATAAGAGCGGTTGTCTTTATGTATTATTGAGCCCCCACGTTTGCCTTTCTAAATAAAGGCTGCTGACAGAGTGACTAAAACGCAGGACAGTGAGTGAACTTCCAAAGGCCACATCACTGTGCTCTGTACAGCAATGTGTGCTGCTGTCAGATCTGGGTTAGTGTACACTGGGTGGCTTTAGCGAAAAAGCAATTTTGCCCCCTTTGTCCTTCTTAATGTCCATCCCATCCCCCTTTCTTCTCTTGGTGGCCTCCGCCTCAGCTCCCCCCTCTGCAGCTGATCTAGTCTGGGCTCTGTGGATGGTGCACATGGCTGTTGTCATTTGGTCCTTATTGTCTGTTGGCCACAGGGTGGCCCTCCCTCTGCATGTGTGGGGTCATTACTGGAAGTCAGCAATGCAGTGCTGTTGACCCTGTCACTGCATCTCAGCAGCTTTTATAGATCACCACGTCTCATGCTCTGTATAGGTGTTATGTGGTGAGTGTTGATTTGTGTAGTCTAATGTTTGGCTGTGTTTGTGTGTAGGCCTATGATGGTGAGAAGCAGAGGTAGTGTGAATATACCTGGTGGTGTCTAAACATTCCAGACATTTCTTTTTAATTTAAAATTATTGGATTGAGGCTCGTAGCAACTGTATTGTTATGTCTAAACCCAGATTTAGTGTTTGGGTCTTGACTGCCCGAATTGACAAATCAAAGTATCCAGTTTTTGAGGTTAATAGTCTCAAGACCTTCAGTGAAAACCAGTAGAAATAGCTGAGGCACTAAAGAGACTGAAATCTAATAATCTCAGTGATGCAAAATGAACAGCCACAATATTCACTTTCTTCTTAGTTTTAAAAACTCTGACTTTGTTTTTAAATGTCGTCATTTTTATATAGATTGTTTGTTGTCTTGTATTTCCAGCTATTTTGTCAGGTGATTCTGGTGTTGAATATTAAGCTTTTAGCATCACACCATCAGCCCTTTTAAAAATCTGCACACCCTTTTTATGATAGCAGATAAGATAGTATGTGAAAATTAATGTCGTCTATGTTACAGTAGGCTTCACTCTAAAGCTATTCCTTGAAGTTGCTTTTAGGTTTTTCCCTGTTAGAAAATTGTCAGAATCCGTATCTTTGACATTGATTACGCTGTCTTAAGTACTAATCAGAGCACCCCTGAGTTAACACTTATTCATAATTAATAATGTTAGAACAGGCAGTTAATTTGATCATAACAGACTCTGATTTTTTTAAATATAATTTTAATGGTGTAAAATAAAATTATGATAACGGAGCTGAAAATGTGAGGAATGTTCTTTTTCATAAGCAATGACATGTTGATATTTTTACATTGGTTCTCTAACAGCATCAAGCCAGGAAGAATACAAAATGCCTCTGGTCAGAATTTCAGTAGTCAGTATTGATGAACATGTGTTGCTGTCTCTTGAGCAATGCAAACCACCCAACTGAATTTTATTTCAGACGGGCTCTGTAGTAATTTTTTTTTTTTCCTACTAACATTGCTGGATTATTCCTTTCTCCAAAAGTGTTGGTGGGGAAATCGTACGTTTCTACTTTGGAGGCAGACAGCCAATTATAACTCAGCATTGCATCACTTTTCAGTATTATTCTGACTGACTCCTTTTTTGAGGGAGCTGCTGCATAACCACCCAGCTCTCAACCTCTACCCACCATAGCTTTGCACCTCCAGGACAAACTTTATCAAAGTATTAAGCGTACATCTGCACTGATACATTTTTGCTCCTCTTTTAATCTACAAACAAAGCTGACTTGCTTTTAGTAATGGTTGAGAAGAGAAACTTCTGTGATGTGGACCTCTGATTTGAACCTCTGCCTCAACCTCTAAGATTCAAGAGCCATCCAGTGATTGGAATTGCATGCTCAACATTGTTCCCTTGTTGTTGACAAAATTAAAATTATTCAAACTTTGGCTGCAGAATTCAATGGAGCAGGTGCAATTAGTCAAAGTAGTAAAACCTTTTCAATTTAAAAAAGTGTGTTTTTAAGATACTACAGAGACAGCTACATTTAAAATCCTATTCATTTTTTTACAAAAAGAGAAGTCTGTTAAGATGCACATGTTTGGGCACTGCTCCACATCGCTGCCATCACATTACACCTATCTCTCATCAATGAACGAGTCTAACTGTATTACAGCGTTGGATGTTCTAGCATTTGTCTTTGTTCTTATCAGTGTGTGGGAAGACTAGTCACATCTGTTTTCAGCTGGGATATTTCGAACCGTTACGTGTAGACTCTTAGTTTTTCAAGGACAGGCTGTGCATGTCAGTGTGTGCACTCTGGAGTTCTTCACTCTGCAGCTTGTCACGCATACTTGGTCAATTTAATCCTCTGAGGAGCTAGTACCAGAGATTCGTGCCTCCTCACTTTAAGTGCTGAGTGTCACATCAGTACATGCTGATCTCACTGTTGGCTTCAGGTTCAACTTAAAGAAGTTCTGCAGTTGGTCAGATCTGTAAATGGGCTTTTTTTAAAAATCAAATTATTTATGTATGATAAAAACTTGAAACTTTATTCTACAGCGTTTCCCCACAAATGCTTTTTCTTTTGAAAAAGACAGTCGTTAGTGTTTCTATCTTTTGTTATGATCCAATAAAAGGTCTGAAAGAAATGGCTTGTACAGTATATTGTATTATATAATCTCTTATATTGACAGACTGGCTGAAGGAAACAGATGCCAAAGGCCTTTTCAACCAATGTGTAATCAAATCAAATATAACCATTTTGTGCAGTATTACTGGCAGTGCTTTAAAGAATGAATCGGTGTGCTCGTACTAGAAAAGGGGGGAAAAAAATTGAAAACCACTATCACTGTGCAGGCTCGCAGATGTGGACTCCTGACATTAATGCCAGCAGAACTTAGTTTGTTTCACTTTGTGGCTGCCTGCTCTTCACTTAAACCTTTTAAAGGAACACAAACTATTTTTAAAAATCAATACTTGCAAGTATGCCAGTCATACAATGCTTAATTGCAGTAGATTGCTTGACTGAAGCCGCCGTTAATTGAAACTAAAATGGCAGTCGAAGTATCCTCAAGTAGCAGTTGTGACAAATATATATCTTAGGATTGATTTAATTTGGAGCTAAAGGACCCTTGGTGTTTTTGTTTGTAGGATACATTTGTCATAAATGTCTATACTCAGATAGAGTTTTACAACTGAACAGGATTAGTGCTACAACTAACGGCCTTCGTTATCGATTCATCTGATTATTTTTAAGATTAATTGTTAGTGAATGCTCAAGAGGCTTGTCAAGTTCTCAAGATGCAATGTGACATCATGATATTGATTTATTTGACTGACAGTCCAAACCCTAAAGATAATCAGGTCATAACGATCTAAACCAGAAAATCCTTACATCCAGAGAGTGGATGGTGTTTTTCCTCTTTCAATTTATGAATCAACTAATTGCTTCAGCTTTGAACCGGATCAGGTATGAGATGTTATCTGGTCGTGATTGATTCCATATCAGTTGATTTACAGCTGTACTTCAGTCAAGAGTTTGATCAGCTGTGAAATCTTGCTTCCAAACACCCACTCAAAGTCACTTTTCCATGTAATTAATTAGCACGATCAGTGAGCTGCTAAAACAGAGCCAGCACCACCAGCTTCAGAGGTTGAAGGACGACACATGGCTCAGGCACAATACAAAAGTATAAAAACTGTACAAGCATTTGAGGAGACCACTTGCATGCAGAGCTATCACAAAGCCTTGTCATTAGTTTGCTATGTCCCTTATGCTTTTTACATATCAGTGTGACAGTATAGATAACTTCAGCTTGAAACGTCAAAAGCATTCACTGTATTTGAATTGGGACTCTCTGCATTCTCCTCAGTTTCACTGCGTGCAGAGACTTCTCTCCCCCTTGTGAGAAGGCTGTGGGATCTAAGAGTACCAATAACTAAACACGCTATACTTTAATGAGTCCTAAAAGGCAGCCTGCTCAGTGGGGTAAAACTGTGGAGGTGGATGGGTTTATCTTAGCAATGATGGGAAAACAAAAAAAGAACCTCGTGGTCTTTATCTGGGGCTGGTTTCTGACGAAAAACTGTGAGGCAAGGCCTCTAGGGAAACGAGATGCTCCGCACTCAAATGCCTGCACTAAGAGGAGGCTGCTGGCTGGCTGCACACAGTGAAAGCCTTGACTGAAATTTTTGGGGAGAGGCGTCTTGCCAAGCCTTCTCTTCCAAGTGTTTATCTAATGAAATATTTCTGCCTTGTGGCACTCTCTCAAGCGGGACAATAGCCAATGTTTGTGCTTTGTACTTAGAATAAAAGGTGAAACATATGAAATGGAGATTGAAGTAAGTCATTTTCCTCAACAACAATATGTTCTCTTGTGGCCTGCTTTTCTCTCTGTTACTGTGCACGTGGGGGAGGCTGCTTGTGGAGCCGATAACTGCTTAGGATTGCTTTTCTTGGCAAATGAGAAACGCTGGCTGAATAT
Source organism: Centropyge bicolor (assembly GCA_037975185.1). Lineage (NCBI taxonomy): Eukaryota > Metazoa > Chordata > Actinopteri > Pomacanthidae > Centropyge > Centropyge bicolor. Next base: position 4,891,670 of record JBBMOC010000030.1, read on the forward strand.
CCCTTAGGTTTTTTTGAAATGTATGTCGTCGTGCACTTTCTGTCATGTTAACGAAACGGCAAAAAAAAAAAGTTAGCATGTGAAAGCAGTACTTATGCAGTCACCAACTGGTTTTATACTTCAAGACAAATAACAGATGGAAAGAGCAGCAGGAGGGTTAAGCTGACCTGCAAAGTTCAAGCCCCCCCATGCTTGCGCGACTGGGATGCTTGCAGTGAATTTGGTCTCAGTCTTGTGTTTGCTTTAGTCAGATGAATTTGAAAATTGATGATCAGACTTTGGTATGTCGAGGGAGATTTATGTTTTTGTGCTTGCCTAAAACAAATAACATTGTGACTTATGTGAATCCTTGTGTATTGAAAATCTTTCAGTTTGTCCAGATGAATTCTATATTACACAGCTTTGAATTGTGAAGTCATACTTGTATATTAACATTTGTCAGATTGCTGCTGTCTGGAGTACTATAAGTATAGTTTAGAAGTATGCTGTTCCTGATGTCTACAAGCCACGGGCGAGTGTCAGTTCATTGTAGTATATCATGGCCTGCAGCCTCCCAGCCTTTACCTGCAGGGAAAGGAGTATATGCAGCAGTGAACGGCACAACATGCATGCCTGTAAACTGCTATACACTAAACCTCCTCTGTCATCTCCAGTAGGTTAGGTCAGGATTATAAGGAATGTTGATCAATAATTGAAAATTGATTTACCACCTTGAACATTAGTACCTAGGGGTAGGAGGAAGGGACAATAAGAATAAAATGCTCTGTCATGTTATGTAGTTTTAGATTACAATGTTGACATATATCATGATACAGTAACATTTTCAGACAAATCATTTCATATATAGATAAAATAGATGTAACATTTGAGGGTTGACATTTATTTTGTCTCATGATATTAATTGTCATGTCGCCCAAGCCTTCGAGAGGAAAGGCACAGTAAATGATTTTGTGGTGGAGGTTTGATGTTTGGTGTTGAAGCAGTTAGCACCTCTAGTCTGCAGCTGTCCATCTAATAGAACTAGTCCACTGCTCCCAGCTCTTTTTTTACCAGCTGCTACACAGGTAACAGAACGTACACATCACTTGTAAGAGATGCTCTCTGCTTATATGTGCTGGGAGATTGAGGGAGCTTATTTTAGTGTGAACCTCATGCATGCGTTGCACCCTCTGGTTTAAGCTCCTCGCTGGCAGGCAGAAAGATGTGGCTTTCAACACCATCTGCATCAAATGGAAATGGCAGGGGAGAATCGGCAAACCTTAAATGTGTACACAAGCTCTTATTGCTGACCGTTATTTGTAATTTTTATAGATTCACTATTTTTCACAATACAAGCTACATAGTGCTTCACAGGATAGCTGTTGAAAATAAAAGATGGTATAATGTAATGTTAGGACACAGGTAACGAATTATCTCAGAAGCTTACTCTTGGTGAAGCAGATTTATGTAATGCTTGCTAACGTACTGATCTTAGTCAGCTTATACCGGACTTTGAATGTTGGCATAATATTCTCTACATCATCAGCGTGGCAATCATGCACACTCATCTGGGGTTATTGTTTCTTCCAGTGAATGAAATGTATTTGTGGTAATGGGTCAAGTGGGTTGAAACTGTTTGCTGTATGGCTGTAGTTTCTATTTTTGCTTGGGTTATGTAGTCAGTGGGTTTTGACCTTGGTTTAGGGACATGCCAGTGAATCAAATGAGTCATGTATTTGCACTTGTGCAATGTAGTTTGCCTACAGTACATTCAGAAGCCTGCAAACAGTGATGGGAAGGATAGATGTATTTTATGAAATGGAAGCAAAACAAACAGATCTCCATATGTACGTACAAATGTCTCCCTGATCTGCAAGCAATGTTGGTCTGAGTGTTCAACTTTCACAGTGGAAATTATTGTTTGGACATTTTCAGTTACTTTTCATTTGATTAGTGGAGGAAAACTGTTCCTGAAGAGCATCATTGTGCCGCTTTGATCATTTTAATTTATCGCTCCAATGATCGTTTTCAATGCTTAAAACTTCAAAAATAAAGACAGATGCACGGTACAACAAACTGCCATCTTGCTTTTTGCAGTTAAAACAGAATATTAATGTAAAAGCAGTAAACACAAGAGCAGCATATCTCATTGTCAGGTTAAGTTCATATCACTGCCCCTAACACAGAACAAGACAAACAGTGAGCACAGCTACTATGAAGCAGCAGGCTGTTAAGTGAAGCCTTTGTCGAGCATTTTTATGTGCACTGAAGAATCTGTGCATTATGCTATTTTACACATGCCTGTGATCTGCCACATATCAGCAAACACTGGAATGAGTATATCGTCAGTGACATAGGACGTCATTCAGATGAGGATGCACTGTTGTGAGGAGGTTCTCACACAGACTTCACCCCGTGAACACAGCTGACTCAACCACAGTACTGGCCTGAGTTCACAACAATGGACACTGCAATAAATTATGGGCACATTAAAAGTGACCCTTTTTTGTTTTGCTGTGCAAAAACAGAACACTTAGCACCGTTCTTGATGTGGCGTATGAGCAGATGAGTGAACATGTCAGAATAGTAATCTGATGATCGACTCATGCGTTTTCAGATTGAATAGCGGAAACACTTTTCTTCTTTTTACAAATGACTAAATCTGCAACATGGAACTGACACGTTTGCAATTTTTCATGGTAAATGATATGCAAAGTGGATTTTTTTTTTGCATCAGCCTTCCAGCCTTCAAAATATTGTGCTCCCAAATAAGGATGGATAGAAATGTCATTTCTCATATCACGAGCAATTATCTGCAATCAAAATGTTAAGTCCCATAATGATATATATCTGCTAATATTATTTATAACTTTTGGCGAGATTGTGAAACGTTTTTGACAACATGAGATGTTGATCAACGCAAACCATTGTGTTCTTTACAGTCCTGATTAATCTGCAGTGTGCTCTGGCGCATCATATTGTCCCTATTGATGAGCTTTGTTCTGTGCAGAGATGCATGCTGATTATGCTTTCAGACCAGAAAGCTCTAAATATCTAGATGAATAACTCTGAAGAACATTGTCATTTTTAGTCATGCTATCACAGTGGACTCACATCACACACACTCACCGTACACCTCCAGTTTTTCACACTTGGATAAGCTGAGGTCGTAATTATTTTCGACTCGAATAAGAATCCAGAACGGATCTACAGCTGCTTGATCTGACTGACACCGAGCTGTTTGCTGCAATTTGTCAGTTCACGTGCCTTTATGTATATCATGATGTGCGGCACAGCCAATCGCCGCATCTGACAGTGACAGCTGAGCTGTGACAGTGTTGTAACACAATTAACAGACCGAGAAAGCCAGCAAATGAAAAAGAAACTGCTTGTTCAAAAACTCAAAGGTGAGCCTCTTCAATCACGACAGCTGCACTGACTTTATTTAGTCCAGATTGCAAATGCTGTTGTTAAGACAAAACACTATTGAGACAAAATTACGTATAAATACAATGAGAGGGAGTGAAGGCTCCAGAATACAGTACATGTTTGTTGGCATTTGCAGGTACTGTATGGACCACAGAATAGTGTATTTCAGATGGCAGAGAAATGTGGACAAACAGCAGTGCAGTCAAGAGACCATAAAGAATTTCATCTCTTCTACCGGCTTTCTGGAATAATAAGCAAATTTAAGACTGAATATTTTTCATTTATACATAATCCGTTTCTGTGGCTGAGCATGGCGAAACACTAAAAATGGCACATTGATTGTGGTTCGAGATGCTCTCAGCTAAGAAATATTGATGCAGTTTATTGGGTTATACCTGTCCATCTGACAGTTGCATCTGCCTGTCTCTTCACTTGAGCAGAGAGAATCAATTCGCATTTGAGATATGGCGAGTTGACATTTTCACGAGATGCAACCAACAAGGTGAAACAAATTCATAAATGGGACACTAAATGCTCAGTTATCTGTGAGGTATTTTGGGATGATGGTGAAAAGCCTGCAGTCAAAAAATCTTGTGGACCTGTAGTCTAATGTACCAACACATACAGCAGCCTTTAACATAACATCCATGTAGGCACAGAGGAGTGAAGTGATTGTGTTGGGTCACAAAAGGAAGAAATGAAAATGCTGAATTGTGCTGAAACGTTTATACTGCCCCTGCATTTTTTTTGTTTTCCTGACAAGTTGAACATGGTGGTTCTGCCGGATGCGGTCCTTGCTCAGGGTTTCAACCAGGAAACTGATCAGCAAAGATGAGTGTGTGAAAATGCAGTAATTCCTGGTGATGCTAGCAGACGCAGGGTGGGGCTGCCTCCACTGTGAAACACTTTGAAATCTTTGAAGTGGACACATAAAATTAGTACATTATGTGTCAATGTGCTCAGTGTCAAATGTCCTCACATTGTTTGAGTGGTAATGTAAACATGACGCACTAGTTGTTTGATTGTAGTTAGAGATTTTCCATACAAATTCCTATGGATAATATTAATATGATTTGACGCACATTGATCTGCTGTGGCCTCTTTACTTTTCTTTTATGGGGATTTCAGTTAGTTGTGCGTCTTAGTTGTGTTGTAATTTTTTGTTGGTGATCTCTGGCTTCTCATCTCACCTTGATATTTCAAGCAGTTGTCAGCGGTTTTGTTTCTAAAGTAAGAGCACGTGCAGGGAAACCGATAATTTCACTATGGATATTTGCAGTTCTGATGCTTTCTGTGCTAAAGACTGGATAACAAATGCAGGAAGAGTCAGCGTAACTCGAGCACCGGCTCTATTGTTGGATGTGAGCAATCTGAGCAGAGCGATTGATTTGTGCTTTCCAATTTCAGTGATCATCTTTGTGCAGCGCTGCCATCCATTTAACTAATTGCCATTCTTCATGCTTCTTGTCAGTGTTGTTGCGGCCAGGTTTCTCCCTTGACTGAACACTCTGCACTTCTTGGTTCTGCTATTTGCTCTTTACTGAAGATGTATTGTGACTAAGTGAAACATTGCCTTTTGCCTCTCCCTGGTTTAAGCCAATCTGCATGGACAGCTAGTTCAAAAAAAAAAAAAGAAAAAAAAAATCTAGCCTCCTTCTCATCCCCCCCAACAATGACATGTGATCACATCTGACTGTTGCTTTGTTCTTGTTGATCTAACATGAAGTACTTTTTGTGTCCACATTTCCAGACGGCAACTCCAAACTAACATGGCAGTCAGACTGTGCGATGTGGCTTCTCTGCTTAGAAGTGGTTCGTGGGCGCCTGAGCCTTGGACTGGGGTCTGTGGCACTTCTTTTTTGAAATCATGTGGCCAGAAGGCCTGCCTTTCTGTCTCAGTGCTCAGGCCATACCAATGACGTTAGCTCTCAGTCATATTTCGACGCTCAAATCAAATTCATCACATGTTCAATTTGGAATTCTGGCACTTTTGGGTTTTGTTGAAAAGCTCTCAAGTTGTTAATGTTTGACTGTATTGGTATGGTCTAAACCTGTATGCTACTGTGTTCTCTGATATGTTTAGCTCATAGAATTACTTCTTTAAATTACAGCTTCATGGCCTTCGTGCACAAATTAGTCAAAATATGATAGAATAATATGCATCGTGGTGATTTCACTGATTTGCACATGGTGACTCTGTTAATAAAGGATGACTCTTCATACATTGTTGCTGGTTGCCTTAACTGATTACCATATGGTTTAAGGCCTGTTGTCTGACGCTAGCGTACTGATGGCTGAAGATTTGGTGCTGCTGTAGGCTTTGCATGAAATGTTTCACTTTGGTCACCACATTTAACTTTGAAAGATATGTTTAAACATGCCACTTACCAGCTTTAATATTGCTTCATCAATTGTTGAGTTTCTGACAGATTAATAGACCGTCACATTGATTTCTCAGTAGAAAGTCTCTTCTGTTTGCACAGAAACAAAAGCAGCAATCATGAATAGCAGAGAGGGAATTCATTGTGCAATCTTTTTGTTTTTTTTTTCTTCAGCTTTTTTTCCCCACCTGTGGCAGTGCTGTAAGATCTTGAAGTTTCACATTGGCCAGATATCTATGCTAAATTCCCAAAATTGAAAAGCCTTCCCACCTGTTGTGAAAGGGAAAAGTATTGATATTGACAGCATCATAGCTTCTACTTTAAAAATGTGAAGACCTATTTTTAATGTTAGTATGCTCCACTGAGTTATGGTCATACACAGGAAGAATCTTTTTGACCACAGTATTGGATGTTTCCTGCAGCTTCCTTAATGTTTTGTGTTGAGGTTAAAAAATTCATATAAGTAAAAATCACCAGTAACCCACCAGAGCGGCGTTTCAATGTGTGAAGAGTGTCCTTTTTTAACAGTCTGCTGGTACTTTGATGTTTTTGATTTGCATGTGATTTTGACTTCATTTTTTTTCTGTCTCTTTAGCAGGTAATTGCTGCCATGGAAACACAGCTGTCCAATGGGCCAACTTGCAACAACACAAGCAACGGTCCCTCAACAATCTCAAACAACTGCTCCTCACCTGTAGAGTCAGGGAGCATAGAGGACAGTAAAACTAACTTGATAGTCAACTATCTGCCTCAGAACATGACCCAAGAGGAGCTGAAGAGTTTGTTTGGAAGCATCGGAGAAATTGAGTCCTGTAAACTAGTTCGAGACAAAATAACAGGTAACACAACTGTTTCCATTGCTATGGCTGGTTAAAAGCTTGGGCCCAACAGATACAATGTGCACTGAATTTTTTGTCTGTGACTGTGTGATCATTGCCATTACATCCACACACAATTAGATTTATAAGTCTGCATATGAAATAGACAGAAGCTGGAAGTGTTTGCAAAATATTTTTCCTCACTTCATTTCAATGTTGAAGCAAAGTACTGTATCAGTGGGGCCCTACTTGCAGCAGTCTCTTATAAGCTTGTCTGTTAATGCATGCACAGTATGTGATTTCTTCTGCATATTTGACATCTAGCATCATAAATTATGGACCTTTTTACCCTCTATAAATGCAGAGGCCGATGTTTTGAAAGTCAGCCAATCATTTTGCATCTCATTATGGAGAATATCAGGCTCTGTCTTTACATAGTCGCCATTATAAAACCCTACCAAGCAGCAGCATAAGGACTGATTTTAATTGCTGTGTATATATACTGCTTTCGTATGTAGGATGTTATTAGTGCCACAAGCAAAATGACATTTCCAAAAAAAAAAAGGCCCCTGGGAAAATTGAAATGGATGCCACAGAGGATTTTCTACTAAGAGTATTTCCTTGTTGCTTTACTATAGGAATTTCAAGCAGCTCTTTAGACTATTATAGAATTCTACCCTTACATTCCTTACATTTGAACAGGTAGAATACTTACACATTATTTCAGGTTTTATTCGGAGGAATGCAGCTGACGCCGTGCGTGTGACACGAGCTGTTAGATGATGGCTGAGGCTGCTGGGTTTCTAGCTGCTTGCTGTTTTGGTCAAGGTTACCCAGACCTTCCTCCATCTGCTTCTTGTAATGGGCCCCGCTGGTCAGGCACATGAGCCTCTCTCGCCTTTTTAAGGATGTGTACACACATCTGTTTTATTTGCATTTGGTCCTGTAACATCCACGGCCTTAGTTGAGCAAACAGATCTTTGCATTGAGATGAGGCTGGAGGTCAGGGGCCTCTTATTACGACACACTGTTCCGCTAAGAGGCTCGAATTTGAATAATTATAGATTGTCTTTATTCTGAGACTCCAATGTAGTCACCTTCATTAAATTAACATGGAAGATGTGCGACCAGCTACATCTGGCTTTGAATTATGAATAATGTTTAATATTTCACAATGCTTATGTTTAGCTGACCAGTATTAACAAGTCTGTCTTTGCATGGTTGTACACTCAAGCTACGAACAGCCTCAAGTCTGATAATGTTGTCAAGTGTGTTTAGTGTCTCTGCTTTTAAAACCACACCATGTTGTCTTTTAGGCTTTGTCTAAGTGTTTGTATCATACATGCATTTGTATGTGTACAAAACCTGAGCTTTCATATTTTATGTCAGTGGAAACAAATGGTAGCAAGAGGTAGACCAAAGATGATGTTATATTTGTGGACTCATTATCTATTTACCAAATTTAGACTTTTGTCATGCAGCAGTGATGAAACTTGCCAAGTGTGTAGTCTTGCATGGAAAAAGCGCTCTTGTTTAGCCATGCATACAAGAAATGCATTTCATTGTTAATGTGTGAAATGGTTTGAGCCGAATTGACAAGTGACCCTCGTTGAGAACCAGTGTTGGACACAGTCTTCTTGGGTGATTGAACACAAACATGCTTGATAGGTTGCATATTTAGTGGAGCAAGTGTGAACGTAGCACTCCCAAGCAAATGAAGTGCAAGGAACTAAATGAAACAAGTTGTTTGAAATCAGCCTGCCCCTGAGGCAATCCTGCATGGCCCCATAAAGTGGGGCAGTAGAGGCTCAGATTTAGAAAGTAACAGAACTGAACCTTTTTTGACCAGAAAACAATTTGCTGCAGGCCTCCTTGATGACTCAAATTTAAAAAAAAAAAAAATAGCACTTGAAAATCAAGTTTTAATCTTTGAGGTGACCTGTAAACAAAATAAATATAAACATTAATGGATAAACAATTTTTTTTCCCAAGTGTGGGCTGTATATACGCCAGCCTGTTACTTTATAGATGCAGGTCATTTTGAAATGTTCTTTAAAGGCAGAATAGAAGTTCTAAGTTGATTCAACCAGACTACTTGACCTTGGAGACTTGTTCTCCTTTAAAGCAGATTTAGATTTTTGGCACAAGTCAGTAGTCAGGGCTTTGAAATAGTTGATATGTTTTTAATATATAAATTTAGATGTTCTGCATCTCTAATGTAGATTTTATCACCTGCTATATCGTTTTTTTCCTTCCAACAGTATGACAATAAAAGTTTAATGTGTCTGGAAATCTAATGCATGTCTAACTACTCTGCATTCAGGGTCACTGTGGTTCATGTGTGCTTCAGACTTGTGTAGCTGGAACACCTTGCATCAGCAAATTGCAGTGGTCTTAATCTTCAGGGCTGTAAATTGCCCTGTACTGCTCAACCTAAAAAAAAAAAATCTTGGATGTTGCAAAATGTAGTTGAACCCCAAATATTGAAGAAAGGCTCTTTTTCCACCTGGTGTGTTTTCAGTTTCCACGGCCTTTTAAATGAGCACATTGTCTCTTGCTTTTTCAAGACCAAATCCAATCTGAAAGTGGTTTTAAGTGAGGGAGATTTGCTGGCAGGGACATTAGAATTGGTCTATTTTTTTTTTTAAACTTTGAAGTCAGCGGTTCTTTTTAAAAGTAACCTTTTAAAAGCAGCAGTGTCATTGTTTCCCCATTATCTCTCTGTTTCTCTAAGGGATGTTCCCCTGCTGCCTTAGATGGTGTAGTAATTGTATGTCAGTGGTTTATTTGGCTTGTCCTCTGCCTTATGCAGCTACCCTGTTTTCGACAGTCCCAGCTGTTGAGTTGAATAAAACTGGCTGCTTGATCTGTGTTTATGTCCGTGTGTAGCATCGCATTCACGCTCATCTCTTATGCCGGCGTCGGAAAGTGGCACACATCTGTGAAAATGTGAACGTGTCATGTCAGTTTCTAGCGTTCACAGAAAGAAGCAATACAGAGTATAGAATTACACAAGTTTCAGTTTGTTTTGAGAACGAGAGCTTCTGTTGGATTGAATTAGAGATGACAGTTGCACCGGCATCTTTAGTGAAACAAAGTGTGTAAGATGGGGTCTGTTTGCGGCACCATTCCAAAGGCTCTTAGCATCAGTGGTGATCTGATTAGGAGTAATTAGCCATGTAAAAACAAATTGCCTTTTTATTAAAGAAATACAAATGCAGCCAGCTGGAAAGGCTGAGTTCTTAGCTCTGTTGCTGGCAGTCGATACTTGTCAAACAGGACATCTAAGGAAGGCTAATTTCTTTTTAGGTAAATGTATAAACAGCCCCGACATAAACAAATTCAAACTTGTTTGGCTGAAATAAAACATTGACTGTGGTTCCAGTTTTTACTCTGAAGGAGTTGCTGAAGTTTCAGCGTTGTCCATAAATGCTTTATGTGCTTGTGCCAAATTTATTTAGGATGTGGCAGAAATTCATTTTGTCATGTTTGGTCAAATTTGTAAAATGTATGATTTGGAAACTTGCTTTTTTAATCTCTGGACAGACATACATTTGAACTGTATTTTTTTGTCCATCCAAGCTTTTATATCCGTTTTATTGATATATATTACATTTATTTTTACATCTTTTGATTGTACAAGTTGCAGTATGAATTGATGACCAGCTTTGCCCATCAAAAGCATCTAAGCAGCAGGCTATTATAAATTAAACAGTTAACTGGTATTTTAAATTATTTTTAACTGATAAAAGCATGAATTGCATGAAAGCATGAAAAACTGACTTCAAACTCAGTTGGGGAAGAAATTAGGCTCTTAATGTTATTCAAAGCCTCCAAGTCATTTCTCAGGAATGATGCTCTGATTTCGTTTTCAGCTCTACATAAAACCCTATCCCCTCCAGACTGTGTTGCTTTTGTCTCTCCCTTGGCCCTGTGGCAATGGATTTAAGCCAGCCTACATCTGTGTACTGGTGCTACATCAGATGTTAAGTAATCACCAGAGAGATGCTTGCTTCCTCTTTGCTTTAAATGTTCTCGCCTTGGCTGCTGCTGCCGCTGCTGCAGCAGCTTAGTCTTTGTGTCGTTTTCCTCCCACTATGGGCAGCACTAGTCTTCTACTGGAAGCTGGGTGCAGTTCTGTTTGAAAGTGCATCCCAGCATGTCTCCTCTACTCCTTAATGACAGCTGAAAGTGAGCACGTTGTTCATTATAGGGACATGTTTACAGTGGATGTAGCGGATACTAGACGTTCTATAGGAAGACATCACTATAAGGGGCGTAGCGTGCCCACATACAGCATGTACAGTAGAACACAGAGAGGCAGGCGGTTTACCCTCCAGGCTTAAGTGAAAGTGTCATTTCACCAGCTCATTTCAAAGGCTCTGCGTGTATCTCCTGGCTATAACAGTCCCCGAGATGCAAGGTGAAATTTAGTTTATGAACTTTACTTGATCACAGCATAACAACCCATGAGAGCAGTGACTCATGGTGGAAAGCCGATATAGCGAGTATGGATACGTTTAGGGTTCACATGTACAGTAAAGCTAAGTTAATAGCAGGGCTGCAGGCAGCATGTGAGCATTTATTTTCCTTACAAATGCACCATGGAGCTCTTATTTTAATACTTGAAATGTATATCAAATTTGTATATTGTCACAATGTCACTTATATACAAATTAGTGTATTTCATAATGTAATGTGGCTGATATGGCAACGCAAGGAAAACACCAATTTGAATTTAAAATGTCTGAGTATGGACCTCTCGAGGATTTCCCATCACAGCACACACTGTCTCAATCATCTCTCTTATGCTTAAATTTGATAGAGGGCTATGTGAAAATATTAACTCAGTCTAATCTCATCTAAAGTTTTCGATAAAATTCAAGTTGCTTATGTACTGTATTAATATGCTGAAGCTGCTTGAGCTGGTGAACTTGACCGGCAGTGGAATTGCAGAGAGACCCAGCAGTGTGGGTGGAGGAAATTGAATTGCCTCTGTGCACATAAAGAGTGGGTGTCAATCTATTGTACATTTTAGAGATAAACTGTAGAGGGAGGGGAACACATTGAGCCTCGGCTACTGCACTGTGTCAGAGATGAGTTGGTGTGAAAGCAGAGCAATTGCCTGTCGTTTTTAATTTAAGACGTGCTCGTCAAAGAGTTGGTTTGAGAGTTAACTATAGGTTAAGGCAAATAGATGTTGGTTGCAAATGAGCTTGTGACCTTGTGTGTTCTTCATGCTCTACCAAATAAGAAATAAAGACTATCTGTTCATCTGCGTGTCCAAGTACTACTGACACTTTGACATCGATGCCATTCACCACTGATTCATGAAATGCAGTGTTGTCTATGTTTATTTGTAATACGTTTCCTGTGTTTGTATTTAGCGGTCCGTTTTCTATTAAATGTAACCCTCTGGTCTTGTGATTGCAGGCCAGAGCCTAGGCTATGGATTTGTGAATTACGTGGACCCAAAGGACGCAGAAAAAGCCATCAACACCTTAAATGGCTTGAGACTTCAGACCAAAACCATCAAGGTAAGATGTATGTCATTTTTTTAAAAATTGCAAAACAGGCATTGACATGTTTATTAACTCCAATAAGTGGCCTAATCAGTCATGTGAAATCTGTTACCGCTTGCGAAAATCCAAGATATGCCGTTCATGTCTAGCACTCTGGGTTGGAGTCGAGGCATAATGAGGTTGGAGAAATGTGGGGTGGAAAGGGAGCCTATTGTTAATCTGGGCACATGCGGCTTTGCCTGGGCCTCAAGTAGAGCAGAACTGTTTCTATGGTTGCATGTGCTGTAGCACTGCTGTATGCCTTTACAGGGAGGTGGCTGCCATTAGCATTCATCAGGCAATGTAGCACTCAATGTGCTGGTGGAAAAACTCATTTGCTTCATATAGTGCTGCAGGATTTGTGGATGGTGGAGCCAGATTATTAGATGCGATATTTTTTTTTTTCACAGTGGTCTTACAAGGAGCTAGCCAGATCCCTTCTCACATCGGGCAGAGGGGTATTAATGAAAATGTCTGTGAGCAAAAACACATTTTGTGATAGAAAATTCATGTTTGAATAGCACCAAATTTGTGAGCTGTACGCCTGATTATTTCTGTATTTGACATTTGAATATTATATTGACAGTTGAAGAGGAGCTGTACCACTTCATTCCCATGAATCAAACATAACACATCTTTTTTTTCCCCCTCCCTCTTCTCAGTTCATGCCTCCTGAAAGTAGAACATGAGAGCATTTTTTTATATATATATATATATATCACACATCCAAAACTCTCGCTGCTCTGTCAGAAGTGCAGATAAACCCTGGTGAGGTAGAGGAATATACTTTGCAAATATTAGCATCAAATGAAGTGTGAAGGTGAGACTGGGACGGAGGCAGGGATGAGGAGAAGCGAGGGAGTTTCTTGGCTGAGGGCAGGCAGCTTTAGCTTTCACGTTCACTTTGTCAGCCTTCCCTTCAGGGCAGGAGTTTTGAGGTGGGTTGACCAAGTGGAGTTCTTATCGATCTGAGAGCACAAAAAGGAATCCTTTTTGAAGGTTTAATTAAAGTGAGTGATTTTTTTTTTTTTGCTTTTATACAATCCATTGCGTAAGATTGCAGAGAAGGACTTGGTATAGAAGCATTTAACACGTCTGACACTGTAATTAAATACAGCTGTGGTGCTATTCAGGTAATTGACAGTCGACTCACAAGAACCTAAAGCCACCAGATGGAGGTTATAGCAGGATACAGCAGGCTATGCACAGTTTTTCTTCTTTCCCTCTCTTACATCGTTTCCACCAAATTAGCTCTGGTTCTTGAACTGGTTCTTTTGAAGATTTTCTGAACGTTGCAAACGAGCCTGCGTCTCATCTTGTGATTGGAACCATTGTAATTAAAGATGTGCAAAGACCTAGAGAATATAACACGCTCACTTTGGTCTCACTTCAGATGAAGGCAAACCTGTTTTTTGGTTCCAGTTGGGAACCAACTTTTTCGGGTTCTGAACAGATTCGTTTTTGAACAAAATGCTTGTTCAAATTAGGTTTGTGAACCAGAATTGAACTAGTTCCATGATGGTGGAAACGGGGTAAGAGTAATTTTCTCTTTCAGAAAACCATCCTCAAGCTATTCTCGCACATCGGCTCCCAAATTTAGGCTGTATGGGTTCCTTCTGCATGTTATTGTATAAATGTCTACATGATTGAAAATGGGATGGTGCACTGCAAAAAAATGAATTTATGACTACTCAGGGGTGTAATGATATATTGATCCACAGGACCTGGTAGATGACTCTCAGGTCCCCCTCTGTTTTCTATTACTCGCCTGTGTTTATGGACAAATGTTGATTTATGCTGCATATCTATCTGGCCCTGTGCTGGGGGCTCTCTTCCTGACTTTAGAGACGGGAATGGGTGAGATTGGTTTTAAGCGGCAGCCGCAATGCTCTGTTGTCTATAAAATTTTCAAGAAATGATAAATTTACTTTTAAATGAGGGCTGTCTAGACGGGCCTGATGCTGCATCCATCTCTGTCAGGTTTCCAACGGAGTTGATGGACAGAAAATGTGCCAGTTTAACTTTTTTCGAGACAGACGAATTTGTCACTGTCCGTTTATCCAATCACTCATAATTAATGCGCTGGGGAAAGAAAAATAGGGTGACAAACAAACTGTGGAGCAGACAAATTATTGCAGTGCATCACCCTATTGTGGTGGGATTGAAATGATTATAAAAACCCAAAAGGACAAACCCTGGCCTACCAATGCCGTACCACAGCTATGTAACAAATACATATTTTTTTTTATCACCTTTTCTCTTATTTTTGTATCAAGTTCATGCTCCACAACAACTAAAGAAAGGTCGATCAGCAAAATAATGTTGATGGTTTTGTCCACTCTGACAGATTGGTTTGGTTTCACTCTTGAGGCATGATCAGACTGAACAGGAAGCTCATTTTTGTTTTGCTTTATTTGAGAAAATTTAAGCACTGTAGTGTTTATAATGAAACTCCACCCTCTGCTATTCGCTTGTCTGTACATTCATAGAGGTTCACAGTTTTGGGATAAGCAAGAATATTTGCAAATGCTACCAACAGAAATTATGTTAAATCAAGATACTGAAATGGTATCAGCATTTTTATTCACAGCCTGGTTAAATGAGATAGCATTTGCACTCTCTCTGCTAGAAATGGGTCACATCATCTGCTCTTCTAGTTGATTTGGACAAATGAAATAAAAGGTGATCTCACACAATTTGTATTAGTTATGTGAGTTCATCACTGCATGTGCTGTAACGGTGCTGTACCCGTGGTCATGTGAACTGTCTCTGCCTGTAGGTTTCCTATGCGCGTCCAAGCTCCGCCTCCATCAGAGATGCAAATTTGTACGTCAGCGGCTTGCCAAAAACCATGACTCAGAAAGAACTGGAGCAGCTCTTCTCTCAGTATGGACGCATCATTACCTCACGCATTCTGGTGGACCAGGTGACTGGTGAGTAGGACAGGACAGCTGTCCCAGGGTTTTGCTTTTTCTCCCCCCCTTTTCTTTTTGTTCCTTTTTTAGTGTGCCTTTTCTCTCCCCACCTCCCTCCCCCAGCGACTCCCTAACAAAATGACACAGCCAGGCCTGAGAAATACATCAGAGGTATGAGGTCCCCAAAAATGCAATTTTCCACTAGAGGTGTTCATAAATATGCATAGATGGATAGAATATGAAATGGGTGTAAAGTAGCAGGACTCAGTGCTTCATAATTTCTTTTTCCGTCCAATCTCCCTTCTGCCTGCACTCACCTTCCCTTGCTTTTCTCCCTCTTTCTCTTCCCATCCCCAAGGTGTACATGCAATGCCTGTTTCATGGAAAGAAATGAAATGCATTTAGAGCAGTTACATTCTCTATTTCTCAACTGTCATGTGGAAGCAGGACCCTTACGAAACACTAATAAACAGAATCTTTCACTGAGACATTTCCCCATGGTTCTGTCCCTGTGTGCTGCTGAAACGTAATATTCCTTCAGGCATGCATTATGGGATAGCTTGTCTTTATTTTTCCAACATAAAACCACTTGTTTCTGGAGAATTCACTTTCACTTTTGCTTTATGGTCTGTGATCCAGCTGTAAGAAAAGGAGAAACCACAATCCAAAGCAGGATTGCAACCTGCTATGGCTCACAAACTAACAGACTAACTTTAATGCAAAGTCATTCATGCTTTCTGATTTTAATACAGTCTCTCTCAAGGACAAAACTCCTACAAGAATTTACGCTCTAACTTTATGGAACTGCAGTCTAAATCAAATGTTTCAAATACCGAAATATATGTGAATACAAACGTGCAAACTGTAAGAGAAATGCACTTCTTAACAAGAAACAATAACAAAATGACAAATATACGCAACAAGAAAATAGAACCATAATCAACCCGGGGTACGAGAGTGACGGCCATTTTTTGCACTTGGAAAAGATACTGAAGCCCAAGGCTGATTTGCAGGCAGCCGGAAGAAACAAGACCAAGAGCCAAAACACATACATGGATGTCCCAAGAGGGCAGGAAGAGGTAAATAAAATAAAGGAATAATGTTTAAATAAATTTTTTAAGACCTGTTTGCTACAGGTGCTTACTTAACAGGTTTATAAACTAGGGGATTTAACCCAAAACATAGCTAGTGAACAACACTGAAAAGTAGGTAGATGTTAATGCTAACTTGCTAAAGCCACTTCCTTATTAATCCAGCTGTAAAGTTTGAGTCACAGTGATGTTTAAATGTTTTTTTTGGTTTTTGGTTTTTTCTTCGAACTCTTTCTGCCTTTTTGGGACATCTGTCACGATCTTCAGTCTTGGTCTTGTTTCTTCCTGCTGCCCATCGATGTCCCATGATTGGAAAACTTCACATTGTTTCTGGTGCTCACTCAAAATGTCCACTTGTTCACCTCCTTTATTCCTGTTCTGTTCACATTTCTCTGGTGCCTTTGTTATTTTAAGCTTTTCTTGATTTTTGCTGTTGGTCGCTACTGATGTTTCTTGCTTCTGTCTCTTTTATGTTTCAGTATGTGGATCACGTTTGCTTAGCCAATGTCAGCAGAGTTTGTAAAAGCATTTGTAAAATGTATTTAAGTTTATTCATTTACCTCAAAACATGTTCACTGTATTTACTCACTTGTAATAACTCGAGACTTTGTAGCATTGCAGATCAGTGATGTGCTGCATTTTGGTCAAATCATGACGTAATCACATCGCTGTTGGGGGGGGATAAATTAAATGTGTAATCAGTGCATCTACCCCAATAAACTCAGTTTTGACCCCTAATTAGTGTTTAAAATGTTTCAGTGAAATTCACACTGCAGACCATTACTGAATGTTTTCATGGCTGTCAGGAGAAACTCGGCATATTACTGATGCTATGTTAATGTATCCTCCTCAGGCGTTTCCAGAGGGGTTGGCTTCATTCGTTTTGATCGGCGAGTTGAGGCCGAGGAGGCCATCAAGGGTCTGAACTGCCAGAAGCCGCCTGGTGCCACCGAACCCATAACAGTCAAGTTTGCAAACAACCCGAGCCAGAAGACCAGCCAGGCACTGCTGTCCCAGCTGTATCAGTCACCCAATCGAAGGTACCCAGGACCCCTCGCACAGCAGGCACAACGCTTCAGGTAAAAGGGGCACACCAAAAAAAAAAAAAAAAATCTGATCAGAGCCAAGTCTAGTTAATACTGCTAGTGATGCCTGAGGCTTTTTGAAATTACCATTTAAATTGTCTCACAGCAGTATTATGAAAATATTCTGTGTTGGAGCTCATCAATACTCTGGACAGAATAATTCATCCCCATATTCACATCTTCAACTTTGCTGTGTTCCTCCTGTTGCAGATGTAGGCCTACGACACCATAGGGTCTGAGCAGGTTTTGACAAATATGAAAAAGAGATGAGCAATACTCTGGTGGAAGAATCAATAGAGAGTCTGAAAGTTTTTGTTCTCGGCAGTGGCCATAAATGTGGAAGTGAATCGAGAGATGAATTTGCTTTTTCCGTCCACTTATTGGCCTCAGTGGTGCAAGAACGTCACACTTTGTGTAATTGAATTTCTATGTAATATGCTGTGAAAGCTGCAGTACTTCTAACCTAACCTTGACTTTTTTATATGAACTGAATGTCTCTTGTTGACTGTGTTGTGTAGGTTGAAGATTGATAAACGAGCTCAGTCAACAGGTTAATAAGGACCTGACAGTCTTGGGATTCACTTGAATAACTGACTTAATGGCATCAGATATATTACTCATCTCTGTCATCCTGTCAAAATGCATCATCAAGCTCATAAAAAGCATTCTTTATAATGACATTAATGAATGCGTGTTGTCGGTGTTTATTTCAGGTTGGACAATCTGCTGAACATGGCCTATGGAGTCAAAAGGTAAATAGATTTTCTTTTTTAGATTTACTAGTCTGCTTTAATTGATCCTCTGGGAAATTCAGACCCAACACGAGGGAGTTGATGGGATACATTATATTTTTCTTATGTTTATTTTTCCTGCATGAGCTGTTGGCAGCATTGCGTAGGTAGTTAACACTGCATAAGGTAGCGCTGATTCAATGTGAGGCTGTTGATCAAAGAAAAATGCTTTTGTGTGCGTGCATTAGTGCTCCCCTCTACAAATATATACATAATCCAGTTGGTGTGAGTGAATCAGGCTGTTTGTCTTCACAGCAAGTGCTGATGTAAATATTTAACATAGAGGTAGGCTTGTGTATGTTAGAAGAGGAGGAGGGAGGACTGAGGGCCGGAGCCACACATGGCTCATAGGAACCAATGATGGGTGTCACTAAAGATTACCTGCACCTTTGACCTGCGACAATCACTTCCCCTCTGTCTCAGTAATACACAGCTGATGGATGCTGGGCTTTTGGGCCGACACTGATTTTGGGGATAAATAAGAAATCGGTTCATTGGTTCATCAGAGTTATCTTATACTTGGTCAAATCCACATGGGAATATTTCTCCTTCGTTGAGTCCACTGCTACTACTTAATATACACAGAGAGAAAAAGTCACACAACAAAGGCCACAGTCACTTTCAAACCCAGGAGCCTCTGTGCTAGAAAGAGAATCTCCACTGTGCTGCTGAACAAAGACCGTGATAATGACACATTGTGAATTACCTCAAGCATATTTGTTGTTGCATACCTGCCGACATATATGCTGAAACTGTGTATGACAACGGTGCCCTTGTGTCATGTTATCCAGACTCTACAATATACACTTTAATCCCTGACGTACAGATTCATAAATTATATATGAGCAAGTTCAGTCATTTGCTGAACTTAATTTTGACTGGTGGTTATTTAATGTGTCCCACTCTAAAATAAGGTTAGTGACAGTGACGCAGTGAAGTGCTTTCATCTTGACATAATGTCACAACATGTCTAGATTAAAGTGTTGTCTACACTGCTTGTCTACATAACAAAGGACAGACTTTTACAATGTCTTGCTTGCTATTGCACAAAATTGCATACTTGTATTTTGAGCTCCATACTCTTACCTTGATCTATTATGGACAGCCCTGTCCTGTTTTAAACTTTGTTGCGTCAGGCGTCTTTCAGGATTCACCAGGATACCAGTTTGTCTAAGTTCAGTTTTATAAGAATGCCTTCCTCGAGTATGATTGAAGTCCAATCCCCTGAAAGCTCAAAGGCCCATCACCAGCGACAATAGACTTGTGATTTCTCTTCTGCCCTGCTCGTTGGCTGACGTCTTCGATGCCAAATCTCTCTCCGTGTCCTTGATGCTGGGAGCACACCTGTCATGGTGGATGTTCCCTGAGAGGCCAACTGGAGCAGCTAATCTTATGTGACACCTGCTGCAATAATTCATAGGCTTTCCATGCACTTTGAATTTTGTTTCTTCAAACTGCAAAACCACATTTAGCAAAGGCCAGGGCTTTTGCGTGCCTTTTTATTTCGGTCTTGGCACCAACTTAAACCCATATTAATATGGTACTTAGTTACCGTTATAGTTTGGCACTTTTTATTTCTGACTTAATGACTCTGTGCTCCTGTCCTTGTAGACACATAACAAGCTCCAAAAGCAGCTACAGTTGCTAAGACAAGTTTGAGAAACTGGATTGATGATTTTTAGCTAATGCGTTTACATGTTGACTTGTCTGTTTACTTTCCTTTTTAACTGCTCAGTCAGAAAAAACAGCTAACCTTTTTTCTTTTAACTCCCTATCTTATTGTCCAGTTAAAGAAAAATATCATTTTAAAAGAATATCTGGATCATCTAATAACTTACAAAAGGTTTCTGAAGTGAAAGGAGTGTGTTAACACTGACTGTAGAAGCAGTGTAAACGCTGCTCAGAGGGAAGCATGGCTAGTGCTGATCTCTGTAGAGACTTGTCAGATTCTGTTAGGCTTGTTGGCACCATTTCATGTCTTATAAAAAGGCCCATTTTGTCCTCATTTTGGCTCTTGCCTTGAACCATGTTACCTTTTGTCTTTTACAGCCGGTTCTCCCCCATGGCCATTGACGGGGTGACCAGCTTGGCTGGCATCAACATCCCGGGGCACGCGGGCACTGGCTGGTGTATCTTCGTCTACAACCTGGCTCCAGACGCAGATGAAAGCATCCTTTGGCAGATGTTTGGGCCGTTTGGTGCCGTCACAAACGTCAAGGTTATTCGCGACTTCAACACAAACAAGTGCAAAGGATTTGGTTTTGTCACCATGACTAACTACGACGAGGCGGCCGTGGCCATCGCCAGCTTGAATGGATACCGCCTCGGGGACAGAGTGCTGCAAGTGTCATTCAAAACCAACAAAACACACAAAGCCTAATACCCACTGAGATTGTTTCTAGAAAACTCAGCAGAAAATGGAAACAGAAAATGGAAGCGCATCGACCGTAACTTTCTACATTAGTAAAAACAGCTTTGTAAATCAGTGTTACGAAGAAAAACAATATTTAGCGTCCAACAATGTGATTTTTCTTTCTTTTCATTGCTACGCTTTGAATCTTCTCAATATACTTTAAAACAGGAAAAAAAAATACTGCAGGTTTTAACGCCTGTGATGTTGAATTCTCTTGCTGTCTTTACAGATGGACCATCTAAAACGTTACTATAGGTTTTGTCATTTTGTTGCACATCTGCTTTGAAGTCTTGTAAGGTTATGTGTAGTGATTTTCTTTGTATTTTTCTGTGTCCTGATTTGCCTTAGGTGCGTTATGCCTTCAGTGGTTAGCAAGTACTTATTTTGAACTATTTGCAGTTCCGTTGATTTTGTAAGTATTCCGTTCATTGTAATATGAGTTGGTTATTGGTTGGCTGCATAATGTTGCTTATTGTAAACTTAACGGATAAAAGACAAAAAAAAAATTCTTAAAGCAGTACCTTGCCAAAGAGCTAAGAACCTCTTTGATGTGGGTTTAAAAAGCATCTATTTTTATAAAAAGAAAAATTTGGAGAAACTTTTTACTGGACCTGGAACAAAATATTTTGACTTGGATACTTTGAGAAATATCTTCATATGACACCTTGCGAGCTTTTGAACTTTACAGGAAAGTTTGCAGTGGTTGAAATTTCTGGGGAGATTTATGATGTAAAAGATACCTTTTGAGATCTTTGTATTATCTTTAGATTATAGAATCAATGGCAGTGCTGGTTTCATTTGTAAAATCATCTGTGGGTCCCCCTGTCATCCTGGTTGTTATGACTAGCAACTCGCTTTCCGATTTGATTTGGAAACGGACAAAAATACAAAGGTTTATTCGCAAAAAACTGCATGCAAAATTATAACGTGGAGATATCATAAAAGGTCAACGGGGGATAAAAATCAGTTCTTCCTAAAGGATTCCCTTCTGACGGAGCTCATGGTGTTTTGTGGTGTACCTACAATATATCATTAGACTGATTTTGTCTTAATATCAACCAATAAGGGTTTTTACATACTTTGTATGAAAGATTGAGGACAAGCCAATGAAGGCAGCAGCTTAAGAAAAACTAGCGTGAAGAATAGAACGGATTACTCCTGAGCTTTGAGCTATGTAAATAAGTCCTTTTTTATGTTGAGTATTTGGCAGACTTCTTTTGGTTCTAGTTTGGACTTCATCGGAAAGTGTGATATTCTATATATTGTTTTTGCTTTTTCTTTGACGGAGTATGTAAGGTATTTTCATTTTGGATATGAACCTTTTTTATATTCAGTTCCCCTTCAGTTGAACTCTTTGATTTGTCGTCCCATGGACTAGCATTACAGTGCATCAAATTTGTTGGTTGTTTGGTCTGTAGATAGTCTTGCTTCGTAAAAAAGGTATTAAGAAACTATAGACATATGTTTTGTTTTTTATATATAAACATTATAGATATATATTTATGTGGTAAAGAATGGATATAAACCACAGTTTTGAACTATTTGATTAGTTTTTTTTTCATACTCATATATATACGTAATGCATATAACCTGTCTTTAAAATCGTAAAAAGGTGTATATTGCTTTATTCACTTGGGGGGAAGGTCAGTGAAGCAGTTCCATTAACAATAGCAAAATTGGTTGCAAGAGTTTGTCGAACATCTAACTCATCTCGAACAAACAAATGGAGGCTAGTCGAGCCTTAGATGCACTGCACCTGCATCCTGCTTGGTATTTAAACCAATTACTAGTCATGCTTCCCCTTAATGAGCAGTGTGCTATGCATTATATAATTATCTTTGCAACTGCTTTTTCTTGTTTATCTATTCCTTCTTTGTGTTACTTGTACAAGTTAAATTTAAGTCTAGATGAGTTGTGATACTTGCTGCTGTGGGGTAGAGGCGACGTTTTTCATGCCGGACCTGTCATTGTTGAAAATAACCTTTTTCTTTTTGTAACTTCATGATTATTTGGTCTTGACAAATTGTGCTGATGGTCTGGCACGAAAAAATGTGGCCTCCTTATCTCAATTCTTAATATGAGAATGATTATTTATTTGAAGTTGTATAGTCTGACTTGGTTCACAGCATTTTTGGAATAGAATATCTTTTGTTGAGTATTTAAAAGGATGTACATGTTCTTTACTTTGTGTTTGGATACTTTGGATTTTTCCCATGTTCAGTACATCAATAAATAAGTTGAAGGGCAATGCAGCTTTGTGGATGGATCCCATCATTCCTGTTTCCTACAGTGGTTTTGCCTGTTAACATGTGAAAATGTCAATCTCATATTGGTGTCATGAATTGTTTAACTTTTCTCTGTTCATGTTTTAGGCGCAGAAGAAGTTACAGGAGTTCATTACTGAGCTTTACATGTGCTGCCAGGTTGTTGTTTTTTTTTTTTTTTTGGAAAGATGTTCCCCCTCGCTACTGCTCTTTATGCTAAGCTTGGCGAAGACATCTAGCTCGAATAAGTCTATATCAGAAAATGTCCAAACTATGCTTTTAATTTGGCCAGATTTCAACACTGACTTCTTCCTTTGTTCCAGTCAGTGCAACACCCATCAGTCATATTGGAGACTGTGTATTATTGCATACTTTTATTTTAAACTAGCTGTTAGAACTACTGACCTGTGATTTTCCTGCTTGTTGCATTTGTTGATTAATGCTTGTTTTGTATTAACTTGAATTTCAGATGATGGCTTGTTTGTCCTTTTTAACATCATTGAGGTTAAAGAAAGAACAAATGCACAGTGATTTAAATCCACTGTGTGTCTGAAATGTCTGAAAAAATTCTAATCTATTCTACTACAATAGATAATTGGGGCATAGTTCAGGTGCTGGCTTGAATGTGCTGTCACAAAGAGCAGCACAAGGCTTGAAGGAAAAAGCCTGATATAGAGTATTGATTTTTCTTTTTTTCCCCTCCTTTCTTTTTTTTTTTTTTTTTTTTTTTTTTATCTCATGCTCCACTTGAGGCAGACAGCCTCGCTGAAGATGAAATGGCCTGCTTTGAAGTGCGCTTCCCCACTGTGCAGCCACCTCGCACTGCCCGGCTGTCATTTTAGGGGCATTGCAAGGACGCAGATGGGAGCCGCCGAAGAAACCACACGGCCTTTTTGTAAAGAAAGCTTTAAAGTATTCACTGTTGGGGTTTAAAAAAAAAAAAAAAAAAAAAAAAAAACTTCAGCTTGTTGCTCAGTTTAATGAAAACAATATTTATGGCATGCACAATCATGTAGTCATTTTAGTCTGTTTGGCTAGCAGAAGATAAGGAGGCTAATCTGTGTGCTGCTTAAAAAGCTTTCAGAGTCTCTCCGATATTTACTCTTCCATTAGCCTGCATGTTAGACCAGAAGTAATCTTTCCTGACAGCAGTTTTTACTATGAAAGGAGTCATTTGTGCAGTTTAAAAGCATCCCGCATGTCAGTGTTAAGGTTGCATGGCACTTCTCGGGTTTGTTGTGCTTTACTGGAAACAGATGAGGAGCTTTGGCTGAGTGACAGCGTGTTTGTTTCTTATCTGGCGCGTTCGAGGCTCCGCTCCCAGCTGAAACCGGCCTTATCGTGGCAGACGAGTTCTGTGATTGGACGCTCTCTCGCTATATGTTGTGATTGCATGCTGCTTGTAAAATAGGATTAGGCATCAGCAGTTAATGGCCATCACAGATGAGTTGGTGTAAGTTGATGTCACATCCTTCTCAGTTATTTGACGTAAAGAAACAGATTTTGAAGTCAGTGGGTTTCCTCTAGCGACGCACTGAATCATCAGGGTTTTTGACTGCTGCTTGAAAATTACTTTGACTCCTTTCTGAATGCTTTGGACAAGCAGTCATTCAGATCACAAAATGAAGTACAAGGGACAAAAATGAGCTTTGAACTTTGAAGAGGACACCATGTTATCCTGAGTGACGTCTCCGTGCCTGCCACGCACAGGCCAAAATATTAAATTGTGTTTTGATGGAAACTGCCAAATCAAAACTAGACCACAAAGGAAGAAAAAGTCTCATTACCTTGCTGTAGCACCATCTGGTCCGTCTAATGCAGCGGTTCCCAACCGTTTTTGTCAGATGCCCCACAGCCCTGTCAGATGAATTCAAGAACCCCCTGAACAAGCTGTCATGTTCCAAACGTGTTCATTTGAATTGATTTCAAACTGGATGTTATTTGGCACTTCCAATTATATAAAAGTGAATACTGTTCTAACACTTTCAGACAATTAAAATGTCAGTGTTTGGCTCAGTTTGGTCAAGTTTGCATTTGTATTGCTGTCGACCGTTTTTCCACAGTGGGACTCTGTCGGACACATAAAACAGAATGTGATCATTTAAAACAGCACAAACACACATACATTTAAATGTTTCATCTCATCATCATCTCATTGGGTTTTGTAAATATCTGCTTATTCTGAATCATTCTTGGATCAGTCCACAGGTAAACAGCTTCATTGGTAACAGGTGATAGTATCATGATTGGGTATGAAAGGTTCATCCTGGAAAGACTGTCGTTCACAAGCAAGGATAGAGAGAGGTTCAACACTTTGTGAACACATGAATGGATAAAGGATGTTAATACATTGGCTCAGGAACACTTTGTTAAACGTCAGTAAACACAATATGTAAATGACTGCATTCTGTTTTTCTTTGTTTTGCACAGCGTCCCAACTTTTTTTTTAACCAGGAATCTATGTTTCAGCAATTTATTCTTTACATTTGTCTCTTTCATAGTTTGATAGTTTTGGCTATCTGCTGTACTTCGATCATTCGATCATTTATCAGTTGCAACTCTTGATCCATTTCTTGTAGGACAGTATTTTAACTGTGTTGTTTACATTTAGCATTTCTAATTCATCAATTTAAGCCAATTTAACTCAAACATTTATTCATTACTTTGAGCCTGTAGAGGACTGTTTTGGCCTCTCACAGCATTCAGGTGTAACAGCTGACTGTGGATGATATTTTGTAGATAATGTTTTACTGATAATACCAAATCATAATTCAGATACCCCCAGTTCGAAATGGATTTGATCAAGTGGTTTGCACTTTTTTGCACCCTCTTCTTGGGGATAACAACCAGCGTGTGTCACAGTAGTTGTAAAGTGATGCAGCTTTGACCTGTAGTTCCCACATGGCCACTAT
Organism: Centropyge bicolor; assembly: GCA_037975185.1. NCBI lineage: Eukaryota > Metazoa > Chordata > Actinopteri > Pomacanthidae > Centropyge > Centropyge bicolor. The sequence continues at coordinate 4,917,309 of JBBMOC010000030.1, forward strand.
GTGGAGATTTGAGCTCAGGCAGTTTGTCCTCTATACGTTGTCTCTTTGTCCTTCAGTCTGTGTTAATGAAGACAAGGGTCACACAGATGGTCCCTCCAATATCCTGCTCTCGCCCTCATAACCGCCCCCTTGCACTTGTAAAACCTAACATAACAACATGGTGTGTAATGGGATGGGAGACGTGTAAATAAAACATGCCTTTACGTTTTGTCCAGATCTGCTGATGTCAGCGAGTTCCTGTAAACATATCTGCATGTGTTCTGTCTGCTCGTGTGATTAATGGCCCACCAGGTTTTCTATTACACTCATTTCTAATTTGCACCTACACTCTTGCTCAGAATCAACAGTAAAACTGAGACACAAAGGCCTTTTTCATCTCATGGTTGTTCTCCTATTGTGTATGTTGAGAGCTTGTATTCATGCGCGGCTAAATGGGATAATAGGAGTTTGTTAATGACAGGATGTTTGGACTTGAACACAAAAGCAACAAATTTGCAGAAGTTGGAACACCAGCATTTTTGCTTTCTGACAAATTCCTTGCAGTGCTCACCACTTGGTAAACTGATCGGCAGTGAAAGCTGGACTGAGTGTGAGATCCTGTCCTGTAGGTTCAACATGAGGCAAACGGCTCCAGGTGAACAGTGATTGAATAACACACAGGATGGCTTCAGTTGGGAAGATTTGGATTTTTGTGTCCACTCCGACATTTTGACAGATCTGATTTAATGTGATGACAAATTAATCTGATCGGTGTCAGTCTATTAGTCACTCGGCCACAGTTAGGTTGGATTGAATGCATTTACTTTCTGTTTGCTCATCCTTAATTCAAGTTTGCATGCAGACAAAATCAAGTCAAAGTCAAACTTGCTGCATCACAGAAATGTTGCAGACTCATCAGTTGAGGTTTTTGGCTCTTGTCACCCAGCAGCAAAAATATTGGTATTTCAGCATTGTTTTCCTCAGATAAGGTTAGGGTTAGGGGGGTTAGGGTTAGGGTTAGGTGGAAGTCCCATTTATGCCTGTGTAACTATAAGGATCATATTATATCTTTTATTGTGTCCACATGTTAAATGTTGCCACCCAGCTAGATGAGCTTCCTTTTACCTTGACGTTATGAGCAAACCTCACTGCTTGACCCTTGAGGTTAAAATGCATTTGTGTCGTTCATCTCACTTTCCTCTGATTTATACCGAGCTGTTCGTTGAGTATCTGCCCTCTGTCGAACGCTGTCTTTCATCTGCCGATGAAACACTCGAGCATTTTAAATGAAAAGGCCTTTAAGCTGATTGGGGTGGAGTGGATGAATAGTGGTCCTTTATGTGACTTGTATATGATCCCTTTAATGGCCCTGTGTTGCAGATAATTCACAGGTAAATTCACGAGTGCCTTCTCTTTGTGCGAGGTTCTTCCATTAAGCGTGGCCTGAAATATTCTTTGTAACAAACGGTTACAGGGGGTTAGGCAGGTGGCACCTGTCTATTTAAGAGGATAAGTGGTGATCAGCGGCCCTTGTTGATTGCATGTAAATTCAAATGAGTCAATTGCAAAGTTGAAAACAGTGAAATGGAGTTAAAGTAGCATTTTTGTCCGGCTTGAAATTAATTAAATGTTGAAGTTCAAAGGAGACTTTTTTTTTTTTTTTTTTTTTTTTAATATATATATATATACGCCGCATGCAGAATTGTCCCTCCATCCCTGCTGCCTCTGACAGAAGTGCCATGTGGCTTACATAGTGTCGTACACAATGTCGAACGCTTCTCCTTTGCATCATTTTTCCATTTTTCAGACATCAAAGACGTCTGGCTCAGTATAGGACCTTGTTCTGCCGTCTTCCTATTTCTCGCAGTCCACGGTCAAACATGTTCGGTGATTGGATTTAAGTTCTTACATCACGATCGGTTGGAGCTTGGCTTCCTCCAGCCCTGTCAAATCAGCGCTGACTTCCATCAACAAGGCCTCATCTATCTTCTCTCACGGCTCTGAACAGGGCTCCATGTTATTCTCCCTATGAGGCCTTGGCACCTCCGTTCCATAATGAGGCAGTGAAGAAAAGGGGTGCAGATTAGAATAACAGCCTTAACTAATCCATAACAGGCCGATGAGGCGCCACGTTTGGGGGAACCGTGTCATTTCTCATTTTGCAGTGCCATGGCAAAATCTCTCCTCTCTCTCAACCCCCACGCAAAACAAGCCCCAAGAATAGCGGCTGTGGCAAGCCGCCGGCACAAGGACGGCAATCAACAAAACATCGCTTCTTCCCGTCTCTCTCTCTCTCTCTCTCTCTCTCTCTCTCTTTTTCTCAGCTCCCGCCAATAGTCTGAGGAGAACAGAGAGGAAATCCATTCCTCTGACTGTTGACTTTGGAAAAGATGAAAAGATGAAAGATGCGTTTCAGCTCGGAAGAAACTACTGAGGACTCCAGCCCCCGTCTCAGGGACGGAGGCTGTTCTGCCAGTGATTGCTATCGATAAGTCTCGTTCTTCAGTGATGCTTTCTTGAGGCAAAGAGGCTTTCTAGCCAATAGTTTTTGAAAATGATTCAGGCTGAAAGTGTTCGCTAGGGGCCCCTGCTGGTCAAAAGAATTCACAGCAGGCACATTGACTATAAATTTAGATGGTGGAGAAATTAGACAGTAGAAGCAAGAGTATTCACTTACGCGCTGATCAAGACATTAGTTTTCACTGGAACGTAGTTAAGGAACTTTGTGGTGAGTGTAGAAATACCACTTATGACTTGTAGCTGGGGTCAAGTTGCAAAATGGTTCAGTCTTTGCTGCAGTTGTTGATAAAATATTGCGATCAAGATCAGTGCATTATGTGCAGTATGTTTCAGGTCAAACATCATTTGCACTTTGAAAGACTCGCTGAACAGCAAGAGCCCTCTTTCACAAGTGAGTTCAATTTGCAAGTCAAAAACAAGATATACATGAAAGAGAATCTGAGAGGTTCAGAGTGAAATGTGACGCCTGATCATAAATGACGAAAGACAGATGGATCGCACCATTTACGTCTGACAGATTTAGCTTCGCCTTCAATTTGTCAGTTTGAAGACAGATTAGCTCTCCATTAAAAAAAATCCAAAACAAGATCTAGCTTTAAAATTCAGATATGTTGAGCATTACAATATATGCTGACGACACAGTCATATTGTACGTTAAACACGATACAAATTCATTCACATATGGTGAACACAAAAGAACCCAAAATAGATCCTTGACTAATTCTTCTGTGCTGACAGTGTAAGCTGCAATCCATTAGACAAATAGCCATGGAGCTGTTCATCAAAGCAAATGGAGGAAGCCTTTTAAAAGAAGGCTAAGTCAGTAAAGAATCACTTTATTAGCAGTTGCAGCTTCTGTGTTGTGATGTTCTCCTCTAAACCTGTAACCCTATTGTAAGGTAAAATCCCCTAGAATGTGTCTCAGGTTCAAGAATCACAGTCCTGCTGTAGCTGGATTCAACGCAGCGGCACAGTCTGACGAGTTGCTGCAGTTGTGGCCATTTTCTCCTGCTTGCACAGCAGCTGCAGCTGATGATCTGAATGACAATGGTGGGCAGTGCAGAGCACCTGCTGCTGCATGCTACTGCAGCAGCGCTCAGAATGTGTTTTCCTGCATTGATGCTGAAACAATTTCCCACAAACAAACATTTTACAGTAAAACTTCCTGCCTCTAATGACCTTTTTTATTCATTTCTTTTGCTCATGCATCGTCTCTGAGACATATATGAAGAGATGCTTTTGGATGCTCTGACAGATTGCAGCACTGTGCATGTTGATCTATGCATGAGGCCTTGATGAAAGCTGTTTGTCCTCGAAGTCGGTTTCAGTGTGTTGCACATCTGGATGCATTTTGCATGTTTACGATGCGTCCATACATTAACGCGATGTGAGTTTTGCACGGCTGTGTTTACATGCAGAGGGCGAAGTGGCTGCCGGCTGCCTGTCGCCCAGCCTCTGTTCTCCTGTAATAAGGCCTGATTTAAGGTTGACCAGAGCGCACCAGGAATAGTGCCTCGTCCCTCATTTCCTCTACAGACAGTGGAGATGAGATCTCTTCACAATATTTACCCAGGGAATAATGATGTTTGATTTGACTGTCTTCTGGGTGTGTCTCTGCGAGGGCTATTTTCATCCGCCGCTGCCACTGAGAGAGAAAACAGACAGAAGCTATGTCCACAGGAAAAAAAGCAGCCTCACATCATTGTTTATGGATGATGCTGGGTCGGTGTATTTCTGTGCTCGGCCTTCACATCGAAGAGCTGCTGCGTTGCGCTGTCGGTAGCGTGACTCACACTCAGTTTCTTAGCTGATTGCAATTCACTTAGCTGCTCTCAGGGTGAGGATGCTGCATTTGACATGTTGAACACTGAAAGGAGAAGTTGTTCCAATAGCAGCACGGACACAGACGTGTTGTAGTAACACCTCTCGACCAAAGGAGCAAAACTGCAACTGAAAGACTCCCAGACAACTTTATACTTGTTTCATGATTCTGGATCTTTGTGCTCATTTATATTTCTCATTGGTCATTTTGCATATTTTTCTAAAACAAGATACTGCGTCGATTTGTGCTTATTGTGCTGTAGTTTTTGGTCATTTTTCATACCTTTGTGTTGTCGTTCAGCTTCCTGTTTTTTAATTTCTTTTTTTTTCCTTGGTTATTTTCCCGTTTTGTAATCGTTTTGCATCTCTTAGTAGTTGGCATCGCTTTTTGTCATTTTGAGTCTCTGTAGCTGTTTTGCATCATTTTGTCATATTTTTCTTGCCGTTTATCTTCCCATTTTTCATCCCTTCTTTTTTCTTGTCGTTTATTTTCACATTTTTCATCCCTTCATCACTGTTTTAATGTGTGTCTGTCATCTGGCTATGTTAGTGAAATTAACCGCTCAGCAAGCCGAATTATTTATTCAGTATTTACATGAAAAAATATCCGAAAGGCAAAAACAGCACAAACACAAGCATAGTCACTGAATGAGCTCCCTGTTTGAAGCAGACAGCCAGCAGGCAGCTGTCAATCAAAGTGACGTCATTAACACTTCAATTCAGTATTTCAGTACTTATGTTACTTAAGTGATAGTGATGTATGCACATTCCTTAAATAATTTATTACCATTACTCAGGTGCTTGAGTAATCTATTAATTAAGTAAGGATAAGTATACTATCGGTCTTTGTCAGTCGCATGTTCTAACCAGCAGACACGCCCCCCAGGCGCCATTTTGGGTGTACCGCGGATGTAAACAACACTGCGACTAACTGCGACAACACTACTTCTTAATGTGCTTAAGAGAGGCACAGAGTGCAGAAGACTTCAGAAATGTCATTGACATACTTTATTATTCATGTTTGGGTCTTGTACAAAACGTATAAAAACTTTGCTTATACAAACAGGACAAAAAGAAAACAAAACTTCCAAGTGCCAGATGTAGGGATGGTGTCCAGTCTATGTCAGCCTCCGTCATTTCATAAGCTGGTTGAGCTGCAATCACGTTAGGTTTTATTTAGAAAGCTAGTTAATCATTTTCATTTATAGCTAATAGCTGATAGCATTCTAATTTCACGATCGTAACCACTTAATCAGAGACAAGCTAGCAAGCCGGCTAAGGTTAGCCAATGGGGAAATAGCGACTTTAGAAAGCAAAACACAGCAAAACACAATTCAGTGACATTACTTACACAAATAACTCTCTTACTTGCCTTTATGAAAAATAGAGATCTGATGTCGAAAGTGATGCCCTTCAGTCTCACCGCTGCGATCCAGGGGATCCGACGCCTGGGAAACGTGGGAAGACGTGGGAGACCAAAGAAAATCTTACGTTGTGGTCAACTTCTCTGCCTTTTCTTTCGTGTGACTTAGTATGGCAGCCTTTCACACAATACGAGGGTCACACACGAAGACGATGCTCTCTACCGAGTTGTTTACATCGAGTGGTCGACCCACAATGCACTGCGGTTGTCGCAAGCATAATGTCACCGGACAAAGAGGTGGCCCAGCCTTACCCAGACTCTGCCTCCAGTGGCCCCAAGGTGATTTGAGTTTGAGACCCCTGCTGTAGAACAATAGTGCATGATGCATTGCCTTGGAAAAATGTAGCACATGATAGCTTATGTTAGCTAGCTAACGAATGTCAATGTCAGACGCAGTGATCAAAGTCTATCATAAAACACATGTTGCTCATGAGCTAGCTGGCTAGCTCATTGACATAGGCTAATTCCAATGCTAATTCCTTGGCTGGCTATTTAAAGTGAACGAAAAAACAGGAGTCAAATTTTACGACTACTACTAAAGTAAGTTATTACCCTGGTACACACATAACCTAAGTAATAGATTACTTTGATACTCACGGTACAAAGTAATAGATTAAGTTTTACTCAAGTGATAGATTACTTGGGTAATATATCCAATACTCACGTTACATTGATATTTAGATTACTCGATTCGTATTTTAGATTAATCAGGTGAGGGATTACTTTGGTACTCGCGTTACTCTAATAGATTACTTGGGTATATTCATTATTCGAGTAATAGATTACTTGGGCTGGGAATTACTTTGGTACTCACGCCACTTTAGTAATAGATTACTCAAGTAATTACTTGTGCATTTTCGTTATTCGAGTAATGGATTACTTTGGCGGGGGATTACTTTGGTACTCACGTTTCTCGAGTAATAGATTACTTGGGCGGGGATCACTTTTGTACTCACGTTACTTAAGTAATAGATTACTTTGGTAATCATGTTACTCGAGTAATAGATTACTTGCTCATTTTCGTTACCTGAGTAATAGATCACTTGGGCTGGGGATTTCTTTTGTACTCACGTTACTGAAGTAATAGATTACTTGTGCATTTTCGTTACTCAAGTAATGGATTACATTGGCGCGGGATTACTTTAGTACTCAAGTTTCTCGAGTAATAGAGTACTTGGGCGGGGGATTACTTTTGTACTCACGTTACTTTAGTAATAGATTACTTTGGTATTCTCGTTACTCAAGTAATGGACATATTATTTCCCTGTTTGCAATCACTGGATGTTTGCAATAGATCATTAAAAAACAGTCTTACAGACCACTTAGGCACACACACACACACACAAACAACACACAAAGTATATTATAGCATATGATATTATATTAATTATATTCATAACATTTTTATTGTATATGGCTGCATGCAGTTTCTGACAATTTCTGACTGCAGTTCATAAAATAATTTATCATCCCTTCTTTTTCTTGTCGTTTATGTTCTCGCTTTTCATCCCTTCTTCTTTCTTGTTTATTTTCTCGTTTTTTCATCCCTTCTTTTTTCTTGTCATGTATTTTTCTGTTTTGTATTTGTTTTGCGTCTCTTTCCAGTTATATTTTTGCATCTTTGTCTCATTGTAGTTGTTTTATGTTCCAAACTACACAGATGCAGAACGATAACTCTTTGTGAGACACAATACAAGTACAGAATGACAAGAAACAATTACAAAGACACACAAAGACGCAAAATGACTACAAAGAGATGGAAAACAACAATAGAAGACACACAGACACAAAAATTGCAAAAGCAAAATGGCACAAACAGAAGCAAAACAG